>PQWD01013830.1:0-53584 GCA_019425675.1 Leucinodes orbonalis | reverse complement strand
ATCGGGGGGGCAGACGGGGGACGTGCCCCGGGCGGCACGGTCAGGGGGCAAACCGACTAATGGACCACTCATCATTTACCTTACTTGCCCGCGGAATAAATAATAGTACAAGTGCATGGCCATAGAAATACGACTGATAACCGGAGCGCGGAGTAAGGCATGTTACTGAACCATTACATTTTTTTGCATAGTTCTAAATAGGCGCCCGCAGATCACGGTCAGCAGGCGGGTGCAGCTGCGATCTGAGGAATGACGCTGTATACGAAAACTCTCTCGTCGATCTCTATACAGGGCAGCAGTGTATTATTTCAAAGTTACGTAGTTATTTCTCTATGTTAATTGATGCCAACTTAGCTGCTTTAAAGCTATATCATTTTCATGATGGACAGCTACAATTGAAAAAAATAAAAAAAACAATTAAGCTCCTTTTACTTGCATCAAGCGACCACGTTTTTAAGAAAATATACAAAATAAATTGGAAATAAACGCCTTTTTCATCCAGTGTGACTTCGAAAAAGCTGAGGCGAGTAGTCTTATTTCATTATAGAACTTAATTGATTAATATCAATACCAATAATTGATAAATTGTAACTTTTTAATGACATTGCTTTTTTGCCGAGGTTAGGATGGTTATGAAACAGCTTAAGCGTTATTAGACCCCCGCTACGACGGATATACCGCAGAGCTTTTGAAAGTAGGGGGCACGCCAGTGCTTAAGACCCTTCAGAAGCTTTTTAATTCCGGAATCGGTGATGGTGCGACACCAAAGGTGAGGAGCAATGGCGTGGTGGTGTTCTTCTTCAAGAAAGGTGATTAAACCTTTTCCCTCTCTATTCAACCTATCGCAGTCCACTGTTGGACATTGGTCTCATTTTGCGCCAGATATTCCGGTCCTCCGTTTTTCTCATCCAGACTCCACCAGCGACTTTTCGCAAGTTGTCGGTCCATCGGGCCGGAGGGCGTCCTACGTTACGCTTGCCAAGACGCGGTCTCCGCTCCAGAACTCGTCTGCTCCAACGGCCATCGGTTCTGCGACATCATTACCCACTGCCTGTGCGGTATAATTTTAGTTCTTTTGCGGATAACATCATTTCTGATTTTATGTATAAGAGTCTCCCAACATAGCACGCTCCATCGCTCGTTGAGTAACTTTGAATTTCTGAACCAATCCGCAGTCAGTGTCCATGTCTCATCTGCGTATGTTGGTATGGGTAGGACGTATTTCTCAAAGACTTTTGTCCTTAAGCGTTGCGGAATCGTCGACGTGAAGATTGATGTAACTTGCCTGATGCCGCCCAGCCCAAATGAATCCTCCTACTAGCTTCCCTTCCGAAATTGTGCCGGTCAAGTTTTAGCCCAAGTAAACTTATTCTTGGACAATCTGGAGAAGGACGCCACCGACGCTTATCAGAAACGCTACCGGTCTATAATTCTTCAAGAGAGCTTTATCACCCTTCTTAATGAACGCTTGTGGACCACGCTTCCAGTGTAGTTCCCAGGTAGATGACGGCATTAAAAGAGCTCACCTAATGTCCTAAGGATGGGTTGTCCACCGGTGTTTAGGAGTTCTGTCGTAATACCGTCATCCCACGGGGCCCTTTCATTTCTCAGTTGCTTCAGTGCTGCACTAATTTCGCTAACGTCAACATCCGGCATATCCTACGTACAATGGTGCCTTAGTAGGGCACGTAGATCTTCGCTGTCTTCGGTCTGTACTGATGAGCGCTCGACAAATCCATAGAATTTCTCAACCTCTTCCAGGATCTGTTGGCGTAATGTGAGTAGTTGGCCATCTGCTATATTAAGCTTCACCAGAATGCTCCTGCCAAGTGGTTTTTGGAAAACTTTGGGCCCCCTGTTCTCCTTAATAAGGTCCTTAATTAACCTTGTATTGAAATAGTAGAATTCTCTGCGAACGAGTTTTCGTATCCGCTTGGAGAGAGCCTAATATTCCGGGTATGATAAGTTAAAGTCAAAATTCATTTATTTAAATTAGGCTTACAAAAAGCACTTATGAACGACAAAAATATACAAAATTACATTACAAAAAAACAAATTTATTTCTTTGAACTGTTCTTTAAGAGAGTCACGTGGTCTAAGGTTGTAGATAAAAGCTCTTTTTGTAGCACAAATATTGTATCAATGTCGGCAGCCGTACCCACAACGGTAGACCATACGACATTACATTATAAAAATGAATAAAAAACTAATCTTGCCGTTTTTACATCTGTTACGAGTTATCTTAGATATTAAAAGCTTATTGAAGATTAACGACCCATTACGATATTGTGCCACATCTTCAAGTTATTCTCCAGAGTCATTATGATCCGTCTCGCGCATATGTTTGACGATTTCCAGCCCTCCGAACAAGCCGGGTTCCTCAAAGGCTTCAGCACCATAGACTACATATTACATACGCTGTGGCAGGTTATACAGAAGAGCGGAGAGTATAACTGACCATTATGTTTGGCGTTTGTGGACTATGAGAAAGCCTTCGATTCGATCGAGACTTGGGCTGTGTTCATTCCTCCAACGGTGCCTGACTTGACTACTGCTATATCGAATTGTTGAGATGTTTGTACGAGAGCGCTACTATGTCAGGCCGAGTACATGAAGAGCTTACCATTGGCTTATCATTGGCACCGAGGAGTAAGACAAGGAGATGTAATCTCTGAACTGATCACAGCTGCGTAAAAAGTTGCAGCTTTGTCCAAATGTCAATCAATTTGAGGACCTATTATAAAATTAGTGAAATAATATAGGATGATAAAGGTAAAAATAAATAAAAGAGGGCGGGGGCGGCATTTCTAAATTTATTGCCCACCCAAAAAAACTGAGATCCGGCGCTGGGAAACACACTCGTAGCTTGATACAAATTTTAGCGAACGAGATGGTCAGTTAGTATATAAATTATCAGTCGCTCAGCTTGAAGTTGAGTTGTGAACAGAAATTATGATAGGGTATAAGGGAATCATTAATCATCATCATTCAGCTCATTAAACGTCCCCACGAGGACACGAGCCTGCCCGTATGGGTGGTATAGCCTATGCCTTAGTCGCCGCGCGGGCCCCGTGCGAATTGGTCGACTTCACGCAACTTTTGAATCATTTGCAGGCGTGGCAGGTTTTCTCACGATGTTTCCTTCACCTTAAGAGCGTCGGATAACGTACATATAATTTTGCAAATTCGAAGATTGGTACGTGGCGGTATTTGAACAAGTCTTCGGTAGAAGGGCACAGTCCACACATTGAGCACGACGCTCACCTATTTTATTTAAATGTAATAGATAATGTAATCCGATGATTATTTTTGTAATTTGTGTATAGCCATTTATAGTTTACTAGTCTTATTTTTTCTTTGTATTAGATATGCTGATACGGCAGCAAATATTTCCTTAGTATTTCGTACTAAGCACTGGTTCAGATCCTTTTGGCGCGTTTCAAAAGTTTGCCACCGAATGGGCATGCGTGAACGTGTGCACTCTATATCTTAGGGCAAGTCAAGGGCCCGTTGCAGAAAAGATGATCAACAACGCAAAGCCAAAAGGCATTGGGTTTTTCTCAAGTATGATAATTCCTCTATTTTTAGTTACAGTTTTAAATTAAGTTTTTTATTTACAGTCATGAGTATTTTATTGCAGAATTGCCATCTAGCAGCTTCATGGATGCTTAGCTTGGAGGTTATCGTGGCGCATTTATCTAGCGACCAGGGTGCACCTCATCCTGATTTCGTGTACTGCAGTTCATGCCGACGCCTAAATTTCCTGTGTCTGTTCTTCAGAATCCGTGAAAGTAACAATGAGCCTCCCAAAGGCTTAAGGCTAATGTAAAAAGGCACTTATTGAAATGGAAGATGATTTCTTTGAAAATCACGGTATATTAATTGCCTGTACCTGACGAGTAAGTTCTAAGGATGATCGATGTTTTGACTTTTTATTTTCCTTACAGTATTGGGTCAAGATTGGCGGACGATGCTGTTTGGCGTTTGTATGTTTCACGCCATTATACAGGAAAGAAAAAAGTTTGGCCCTCTTGGCTGGATATTACATATGAATTCAACAATAGTGATCGTGAATGTGCTATGCTTAATTTACAAATGTTCTGCGAGGATGTCATATACCATGGGATGCTTTGGAGTTATTACTAGTAAGTTAAAGCAAATAAAAGATAATACTAATATTTCAGGCTTTTTTAACCTATTTTTTAATATTTAAGGTTCAATACGTATGGAGGTAGAGTAACGGATATGTGGGATCAACGCTGTTTGACTACCATTTTGAAATTATTCTTTTTCCGCCTACTTTAGAAGACGGATATACGTATTCTCGTTCGGAAAGTATTATTGCCCACGGTAGAAAAATTGGTGGAAGTCACAGTATATTGAAAGTTTGCCCGTTATCGAGGATCCTGAAGTTTTCGGAATGCATGAAAATGCTAATATTGCGTTTGAGGTACGATTTCGAGATGCATTCTTCCTGCTACGTATACAAATTTGCAGGTTTTTTATTATTTGGTTTTCAATGGAACCAATCTCAGAATAGAGGCAATACCCGTTTCTCCTTAATATTTGTTTTACTTTTACATTTGAAAATAAGAATTTTCGGAATATTTTTACAGAATAAAGAAACAATACGTTATTACAAACCATAGTGGATGTCCAACCTCGGTCGGGAGGAGGCGGAGGCGGGGACACGCCGACCAATAGTGTGGCGTATTTGCGACCAGACCGCTCTGTAGTCTCCCGTCACATAGATAAACGCAAATAAACCCGATCTGATGCTGCTGACGATGTGGGGCATGCAGTCGTTGACAACCGTGCTGTTGCATGAAACTGACAGATTCAATACATTACTTGCTTAATACATTCTCACTTAAGAACTACAGAAGTATCAAGGTAAATTCAATAGAATTGCCTCAATGATAAAAGTCTTTGTTTCTGTAATTTATTGCCGATTCATCTGTTGTTTTAGGGCATTGTTGTCATGTCGAAGCATTTGAAGAGGTGTTTACAGCATTTTTAAACAACAAAGTGCCGGCGATGTGGCATAAGAAAGGATATAACTCATTGAAATCCCTGGGTAGTTGGATATGACCTTATATTAAGAATTGACTTTATGGAGGTAATTTATTTCATCTAGTATCTACAGAACAAGTGGAGATGGCAATTTACTAGTGTTGTGACATTACATACTGGGTAGGCAGTTTATATATATCGTCATTTTTAACATTCAACAAAATAAAGAGATATTAATTAAATTACGTTTATTCGAACTAAAATGAATCAGGCTCATTCTGTTTAGGCTATTGTGGTAAAAGCTCTTATGAACACACCAAAATTAACGTTGTTAATTGCCAAACGAGTAATATTTAATTTATTTTCATGTGATCAGAAATGAGCTGAAAATAAAATAGAACGTTAGAAGGAAAGTATATTAAAACAACAAACAACAAAATTGAAATCGATAAACACGGTCCATATGGGCTTGTGCTAAGGCGAGCACGGGTGACGTGCGATGTGCGGGGTGTCCTCCCCGGCGCCTCATGTCATTCCCCGGTTGCCATCTCGAATTGTCGCGTCTATACATTCATTTTATTAGTTATTCCAAACGCGGTGTTGAGATGTTTTTTTATTACAGAAATGGTAGTAGATGGAAAGCAACCCAGCAGTTGGGTTTCTGGACTATTTTTCCCTCAGGGTTTGCTAACGGCTCCTTACAGTCTTACGCACGTCGCTATCGGGTGCCGATAGACGCGCTCTTGTTTGATTTTCACCCGATACCTGTCTTACTCTCGCAAGAAGACGTGTATAAAGAAAATAAGAAAAAAAATAAGGTACGTAGATTATATGATTCATACTTGCACTTTAACCGCGAAAAAAACCCATTTGTCATCGGGGTCCAAATTAAGTAATTTTATTTTACGTAATTATAACGCACAAGATTGTAATTATTGAATTAACATATTCGCAACGGGCAGTTTCTAAGTAAAGAAAATGCCACAATGACTCCAAAGTAGCGAGGTTGCAGTTGTACCTACTTTTAGTATTTATATTTCTACTGATTTTTAACCTGCGCCCTCCATATCGGAAGGCTACAGTCCACACCATGTGCACTGACGCTCTATTTTTTCATTAATATTATTTAATTTAAGGGTGAACTTCAGCGTGTACGGCCAGCTCGAACGCAGAAGATGGTCAATATCCACGGTTTATTCATCGACGCCGGCCGCTGGGATATGCAACGAAATTGCCTCGTAGATGCATTACCAGTACGTTACGAGAAACATTAGATTTCGGTTGTCCTTAGCAAAAACAGATTTGCATGGTTTGGTGAGGCATATTGCCTATTAAAATTGGTTGACATAAAAGTACTCACCAACCTTCATTAATTAATTATAATTGTTATCGTTATTTTGTAGATTATCATGTCCATGTGTACTCGAATATTTTCCTTTGTCAGGGCAAATGAATCCCCCGTGCGGTGGTGTGGTTCCAGCCGGTGTTGGAGCTCCCTAAGCCGGACCCGCTACGAAGCCCCACTGTACAAGACGTCGGAGCGCGCCGGCACGCTGTCCACCACCGGACACAGCACCAACTTCGTGCTGCCGTGCTGTTGCCCGCAGCGAGCCGCAACCATTCTGGATCATACGCGGCACAGCCTTACTTACGCAGATCACTGACTAACTAGCTATAACATGACGTTTAAAAATACGGACAGATTGTCATTAATACATAAAATGTGTCCCCGAAAACAGCTGATTTCAATGTCATTTTGTCAAATATTTTCTGATATATTTGGTATAATCATTTTGATGTATTAAACTACGAAAAGTAATACATGGATTTATTCCTGTTTATCACTTCGGTTTTTACCGAATTTTACTTCACAAGCTTAGATAACAATAAAAACTGACTAGATGCACATTCACGAAGAAACTTCAACCAAAAAATGTCGGAGCCGCAGAACACATAGGTATAGTTATTGTTATATTCAGACCGACAATTCATTTAATCAAAAGCAGTAGCACACTACCATGTATTATGACATGGGCATATGAATGAAAATTCTGCTCAACTGACGCGTCGGCCAGACTTGCCGCGGACACTTTTTGTATGAGATTTTGCATCTAGTTAGTTGTTTATTGTGTATCCAAAAAACAAGCCATCTTTTTCAGTGCTATGCTCTGTTGACATGCTAAATGTCATTTTACTTGCACTACAAAATGTGGCCGAATTATGACACACTTGTTGTCAGTAAGACTCGTCCGCATATTTTAGCACGACCATGGCTTACAAAATATTTAACATTAGGTACACCATGCCAACTCTACGGAACTCTGCTGGACCTATATATTTGCAGGTCGTATAAGCCATCAGATAGAATGGACCGCAAACTGTTGAGGTAGGGTTAATTGAAACCCCTGTTATATAATATTATCTTTCGTGTTTATTTACAACACGGGCTTACATAGGTAATTACAATAATTCTACTCAATTCTATGCGACAAGTTGAGATGGCAATTTTCTAGTCATCACTTACATGAGTGTAGCCAGTCTTGGGCTCAGGATGAGGCAACAGTGAGCCTACACTGTACGGAACAAATTTTATAAAAGTTTCATAATGTTTATGCTTTAGGTTATAATAGCAAGTGTTTTGTAGTAACTATTTCAGTCTCTTTTGATATATAGCGTATGTTTTACCTACTTCAAGCTAAACATTTTATTTCGAATGCAGTGACATTAGTCTTACAATTTAAATACAGTTTGAGCAATGTACCTACTAGAAAATATTAAGAACAGTCATGCTTCTCATAATACATTAGAGGTACACCTCTCTGATGTGAAAAGTGTGTTAGTTACTGCCTATTTCAGTCAATATTTCGAATTCATATCAGCGACTAGAAACATTGAAACAAGTGATATTTGAGGATATAGAAATAAAAACCTCTTAAGTTTTTTGGAATTGTATTTGAGTACAGATGTTATGAGGAATCCTTACAAAAATATAATGTATTAATTGTATCGCTTTTTATAAATACATGTTTCAGCATTGATATTTTTATTGTTTTATTTTATTTTAGCGTTCTTTATTTAACATTTATTAAATTCCTTCATTTCATGGATTACTTAATTTCGAATTGATGTATGTACTTTTATAACTTTTTAAATAATAAACATTTAGCACTTGTCCTAAATTTTGTTTATATTGTACCTTCAATGATATATTTATACTGATTAAAAGGGTAATTAAACACATGCTAAAGTTAATGGCAATTATGCATAGGGCTAAGAAGCGATAGTTACCTACATTGCAAAACCAAATCTTAATGAATGTATGTACTAATTACTTTTTAACTGTTAGTCTATGTAATAACAAATTATTCTACAAAACAGAGTGTCCTAACAATCTTGACAATTACAATTTTTTAAAGATAAATATCGAAATAGTGCAGCAGTAAAATCACTAGATTCACCTGACGAGGGTTTAGCTATTTTAAAACTTATTATTTGTAATAGCAACGGTAGTATTTTGTCGCTGCTCGATTCTGGTAATGACACTCATTTTACAAACAACATTATTTAGAAAGGCTTGTGTTAAGTAAAAGGGTAGATAATATTAATACTAGCAATATTTATTGAAACTGATTTTTTATTTAAACTGGTTAAAACTTCGCATTTGAACAAAGTCGGAAAACAAATTATATGATATTTTTATAAAACAAATTATGGAGAACATGTAAAAGAAATATATTTATTAATGTAGAACCTTGTGTGGAGGCGGGTCGCCTCGACGCCGCGGCCCTCTTGGATCTCATAGGTGTAATTATAAACAGCGTGCATCTTAATATAATTACATTTATATTTCTCCACACAAACCTACACAAACATTATCGTGTAAAAGTGAATGAATATCACAGTACATTCCTACAGGTCGGTGTCAATATTTTGCAGTTTAAATTCTTAGCTTATTATCTATTAAAAAGAAAATTAGAAAGACCTAGACCGGAGCTCGTTTTACCTACCTAATGATTCGCTAACGTTACTTGTATAAACAAATAGAGTTTCCTTGGCTTCTGTTTCGCGTTGCATTCTCAAATCAGAAAGCATGCAAATAATTGTGATCAATATTAATTAAGCTTATGATTTTTAATAAAATCAACTAATATAACTACATGGATTTGTGGTTACTACAATAATATTATTTATTAAAAATACCTGTTCTTTACAAAGTTAACATATTGATTGGTCAAAAATTAAGGACAGTGACATGACGCCAGCAGCCACATAGACGTGGTCCGCTGCTAACATTCGCTATAAGTTAACTGTATGCAATGAATGGCTTACATAACAACTATATAAAAACAAATTTCTAAGAAAGTATTATTTAATAATTTAAATCTTTACAATAAACACATTACAAAACACTGTACCCTTACAACTGACCAATGAAAAGTATCACTATAAACCAACTCGCCAGTGGCCGTAGGCGACAGGACACGCCGCCCGCGCGTGTCCTGACCTACCTACGTACAAACGATAATTTTATTACCATATACACTCTCATTTATTAATTTTAAGAATTAAATGAAAATTATAATACGAATCTACTTCGTTCCATCAGAGAACATCGTCAGAAACGGTACACAGAATTCAAATTGACCAATCTTATCGAATCATACAAGAATGAATGCTTAAAATTTAACATCAAATCACACAAACACAACAGTAATCATTCGATCTAAATTACATAGAAAAAGAACGGAATGAACAATGTTTAGCATTGAGGGGTGTATCATCCCTGTTGGGGGGTGGGAAATGCTGCGCGCGGGTTGTGGTGGGGGTCGGCGGGCGGCGGGGGGCCGCCCCCCACCGCGGACCCTAGTCCTCCGACATGAACGAGTTCTGCGACTTCAGCTCCTCCAGACGCGAGATCTGCTGCCGCAGGTACATTATCCTGAGACACAAACACTAAATTAATATTTGACTTGACAAATACCCAGGTAGCAATAATATACTGATATTCCTACCAGTGTTAAAATTTGATTTTAGAGTCAAATTCATCCTTACAAATTTAAGACAATAGATAAAATGCTTTAGTTTTTTATTTGGTCACAATTTATTTGACGGTTGGCACTTTATTATCTCTTATTTTATGGAAACGTTACTTGGCAAGGACGGACTTGTGGCAATTTTTTTTATAAGGAAAATTATAAAAAATAAATTTGCCATTATTTTTTTTTATTCATACTTGTTTACATACAACGGTGTAATGATAATTGAAGGGTGTCAAGTATAGGCGTGTGTACTGACTTTTGTTCCTGAAGTGTGGCCTGTATCTCGGTGTGGCGGACCAGGGAGCGCGAGCACTTGAGTTCGGCGGAGACGCGCGTGCACTGCAGGCAGCCCAGCTGGTACGCCTCCTCCGTGAACTTGTTGGCCTGTTACACACCCCCGCATCATTCAATGTTCTATTAAAAGTTCAGCTTGCCGATAATATTGTATAGTGAAAAGATATCAATGTTCGATTTAAATTATCTATAATGTTCAGTCAAGGCAGTTACAATATTAAAGAGTGGAATATTTGATTGTTTGTTTCTGGAAACGAACAACTCTCTGAAAATACTGGACCAACTTTTAAAACATCGAATTCCTATTTAACATTGATATGTATGTATGTTCCAATAGGGCTAAAATATTTGAATGTGATTGACCGACAATTGTCTTTAAAATACAAATATCAAGCTATTCAAAATCCGCAAACGATATTTGTGAAACGAGACAGGCGCCATCCCGATGCCGTGG
The DNA here is from genome assembly GCA_019425675.1 of Leucinodes orbonalis. NCBI lineage: Eukaryota > Metazoa > Arthropoda > Insecta > Lepidoptera > Crambidae > Leucinodes > Leucinodes orbonalis. The sequence goes on along the minus strand of PQWD01013830.1, from coordinate 42,784 downwards.
AGAGGCCTCCTACCTAAAAAAATATTTCTTAAAAAAAAAACAAAACAGGCACGTGCCCTGCAGTGGGCCGTTATAGGCTAAGTATATATGAGCGTACCTGTTTTTCAAGTATGTCTGCGGGCCAGCCAGTGACGTGCGCGGTGAGGTCAGCCCGCATGTAGTTGACGAGCGACGGCGTCATCATCGGCGGCGCGTGGTGCAGCGTGCCGCCCACCACCGACGAGTATGAGCCCAGGCACTCCACTGGTACACAATGCAAGTTAAATTTTACTTCGTGGTAGACTCAACACTGAGTCGTCTAGGTAGATACCACCACAGTGGCTGATATCGTCCCGTGAAACAGGAGTGTTATGCAGTTTTGTGTTTCGGGATGAGGGCACTGTAGCTAGTGATATTATCGGGTTTAAGGGACCTAACGTCTGTTGTCTCTAGTTGTCGGGCGCAGTGTGGCATTGACGGAGAATAATAACTGTCCATCAGTTGTTTGTCTCCTTCAATGCCGTTCTGTCATGGTCAGGCGTATAACTTACCATCAGGCGAGCGTCCCGACCGTCCTGTACATTTATATAAAAAAGGCGGAATAAAGTATGATAGAGTAGGTAAGTAAAATGTTAATAGGCAGCGGCATGGCTTTGCTCTCAGCGGTAGTTGTCCATGAGCGGCGATTACCGTTTTCCATCAGATGGGCCGCCTACTCGTCTGCCTACATAAGCAATAAAATAATAATAATCGTATCGTAGTTTCTATATATTACAATAGTCTTTACACCTGGCGGGGGTCATACATTAAACATTCGATAAAGGGTGTGCTGTTGGCTTCGGCCCCATGCCATCCAAAGAAGCGGGCCACTGTGAAGGTACTATAAAGCATAATGTGACTGGTCTAACTTTTCCTGGGCAGCGCGTTGTCGAGGTGTAGTGGTGGCGCGTGCGGGTCGGTGTTCTCCGAGTGCGTGGGCGTGGGCGGGCCGGCGTCGCGGTGCGGCGTGCCGTCGCCCGCCTCCGCCGCCGCCGCGCCCCCCGACACACCCACCACGCCCACCACGCACGCCACGCCCGCCGGCACGCACGCCGTCGACACGATGCGCGGCAACGCCGCCGCCAGCAGCGACCCGCTCTGACACACACACACACACACACATTACATATAGCTTCTCACTACGCTCAAGTTCGACTTAACATGGAGCACTGCACTCATCTTTAGGATGGTTCAGCAAAATGACATCTTGCTACATTGAATTAGACCGATCGCAGTCCCAGAAAACTCATTGGCGATAAGGTACTCGTTAATTCCAAAATGCAAAGCTTATCCCACCGCCTTAAGTTAACATGTTTGTCGGATTTTTACACGTTCTACTTTGGTGAATGTTCTTCCGAACTCCATGCACTGATCTCATCGTCTCCCTTTCCCAATAGTTCATCAAGGCGTACTGCAAAATTTCATCCGTTTATAGTTGACGTTGCCCGTATACGGAATAAACCACAGATTTCCCAATACAGGAGATGGGGCAAGCCGCGTTTTTAAGTGCGACAAATGTAAGCTCAACGAGCATACACTGGCTGCCAGTTTACGCTCTGTGTAAGTCGCGTCCAGACGCACGCATTTTAGAAGAAAATACCATTTATTTTCCAAAATGCCGTCCTGTGCAATAGTAGCATGCCATCATCGCAGTGATTTAGTAAATTTAGCAAATAATGGAATAACTTTTCACAGGTAAGAACCGAAAACTTTGATTTATATAATTAAAAAAGGATATTTAAACGAATCGTCCGTTTTTTATTCATGAAAACATATCAAGGTAAATTCTTTGTAACGATCTCGGTAGTTATATTACAATGCGGCTGTGCTAACTGTTCGTCGGTTCGCAATTCATAATATGCGCGCAATGGTTAGCGAACATTACTCGTGTTCCACTAGAACCATTATTCGGTAGTACGGCCCCTGACCGCGTCCGTTGGTACAAACGCCTAGTGAGAACCATTTTATCGACCCCCTATCGATATATTCGTATGCAGTCTTGTATGGAAGCGGAAGGTTTTTGTTTATTATTTTACGTTTGTATTTTTTTATATCCTCGATTCTACTAACAGTATTTAAGAAATATTTTGAGGCTATTTTATTTATATAAAATATTTTATATCTTTTATTCGATATTTAAGTTTTGTTTAAAAACATAAGTACATAATAAGCGAACAAAGTTGATAAGAATCACGACGGCTATTGGCTTTTTATCAATGGTGACTGTGAACACGCCACGGCCATTTTTAATTTGTGAATGTGGTTGTAAGGATTTTATAAAATAATGAACAAATAGTGATTTATTTTATAACTTTTTAACATTTATCATTATATTATGTCTGCCCTTTTCTGAAGCTATTCTATAGTAATAGTATCTAATATTTAAAGTTCCCAGAAGATCGGCGTTGTAAGTTTTACGTTTATTATAACATGGAATAAGTAACCCTTTACAAGACAAATATTTATGTTAATTTTACCATATCTACTCGTACATACTCGTATCTGCCTTGGGTGTTGCTATTTAAAAAATATATGTTTTCATTCTAAACATTATTTCTTGAAATGTAATTAAAATTTACTTTCGCTGTATTGATTTTTAGCGATGATATGATATACATACGTCGATCGATAATTATAGTTCTAATAAAATAAATAAAGCTACGCGGCTTAATAATATTGTTTAAATAATATTATTAAAGTTCCTCAACATTATTAATACACCAATAATATATTTCATTTAAAATTAACATTTATTTCACGTAACCCAAAATTAACAGTAGGATTTTTATTTTGAATCTTCGTGCAGGTAATAGAAAAAGTATCGATATCTATCGATAAAACGCTTCCCCGCAATGATCACCGCGTTCAAGGTGTCCGTGATTGGGTAAACATTGACCAATGACGAGTAATATTATTAAGTGTAAGTATTTTTAATGTGTGTGTGTGTAAGTTGAAATTGCGACATTGGGTCTTTTTATAAACTTAGCGACTCGTCCGGTCTAATTGTTATCGATGTCTGTGGAATAAACGTTTCGCGTCTATTTTCGTTATGCGTACTGCAAATGAATGAGCAAGCCCATCATAAATAAATAAAAAATATATAAATTTGACGACCCGTTTGATGTAATTATTGAGGGCTATTCCACCAACTCAAAACTCTCTTATCCTCAGCCAACATCTTAGTTGATCGGTTTAGGAAATGGAAGGAAAATAGAAGTCAATCCCGGTAAAAGCGCAGCGGTCCTCCTCCAGAGGGTTGGCTCGCGGTATCAGGTGCTCCCTCCGATTAAAATGTTTGGGAAACCTATTCCTTGAAAAAAGAAGACCCGTTATTTCGATGTGATTTTAGACTCAACTTTGGAGCCCACATTAAGACAATACGCGACCGAGCTGCCTTCGCTCTTTTCGGCCGATTGCACAATCTTTTGCACGCTCGTAGCAAACTCCTTATAAATAAGGTGAGACCAATCATGACTTACGCTAGCGTAGTATTTGTGCATACAAGTCCATAGGTTACACGCAACACTATTAGGTGGGGGCCTTCGTCGCGAGTCTCTGTAGGTTAGACCAGTCCCTATTAGCGTTACAGGTACGTACCTACCCGGTCGCTTTTCTCCTCAGACTTATACTAGGTAACCTTAAATTTTTGGGCTGTGAGTCATCTGGGCTCGCCAATTATCCGGTGAAGTAGTGAAAGCCACCTGCGACCAACAGTGATAAAACATCCCGAAAAAAAAAGGGTTCTATCCCCGTGATATGCATGAACATGTCTGTTTGTATTGGTCTGGGTGTGTCTTCGCATAATATGTATTTATTTACAAAATAAAGTATATAAGTAGTTTATACGTTGTTTGATATGTACCCATAGTACAGGCTAGATACTTGAATGTCAGTGGATATTTATTTATTCAATAATGTCAATACAAACAAGAACAGCCATTCTAACAATATAAATGTGAAAGTGTGTCTGCTTGTTCGTTTTTCACGACAGAGCGAAAAGACGAATAGACGAGATTTTTTAAAGGAAATAGTTTAAGAGATGGAGAGTAACATAAGCTACTTTTTGTCTGATACAATATTTTTACTTACTAGCTTTTGATTAACAAAGAGACATACTTTCACATTTATTATAGTATTATGGATAAGGTCGACCAACGTTTGTGTACAATCATACTTCGATAATAACTTTAATAACTAATTGCCACAAAAATTATAGGCAAACACAGCATGCATTTCGTTTTAGCAATACAAAGATAACTACTTAGTGAGGGTTGTCCAGTCATCAGTCGTAGTGTCTCTATACACATTATCCAACTTCAAAAAAATTTATTAATAATAATGAAATAGTTATCCTCTGACTTCCACAGCGCCATTTAGTCCCAAACTTAAACTGTAGCCTGTAATACAGGTACTAAACAACTGAACATATATACTTATTAATATAATACATACTTATACATAAAACACCCACAACAATACATTCAGTTGGTCATGCACTCTAACGTTCGTACTGCCCGGGTAATATAATATTGTGTAATCGTAATATTGATTAGATTAAGTCTTTCCTGAAAACTAGTTAAGACTAAATTGCGTGGTATTGTAGCATAAGCGAACCTATACAGCCCTCTGGTATTGCGAAATTACAAAGGCAGCGGTGTTATTTAACCACTAGGTTAATCGTTATTTTACAGCATATAGCATAAAAAAATTGTGTATTCAAGGGAATATACTTCCAATAAAAATGTCTTTAAATTAAACACCAGATTTCTTTAACAATACTTTTCAAATGTATATAAGAGTAATCTTTTTTATTTTTCACAATTACAATTATTTTTTTTGGCTGCTGAGTGCGTGACCTTTAACACTGAGATACTGTGGATAGCAGTCCTCACCTAACCCGGACTACTTGTGCGTTTAAATAATTTTAATATTGAATGAAAATTTAGGGTGTTTGACTGACTGATCAATGGAGCAATTTTTGATTTGTTTAAACCGATTGTTATTTATAATAACGTATGACGTCAAAGTTTCAAGTTATCAACTGTAGCACCTTCACCTTGTTTTTTACTTAAAAAACGATAGATAAGTGGATAACCGTAAGGGATTATGAGCGCTTAGCTTATAAATAACCACTTTTCAGGATGTTTAGATGACACCAAAGCTTCTTAAGATATTTTACAATTAGTGTTCAGTATCACAGTATTCAGTGACAAGAGAATCTACTGACTACTAATTTAAATAGAAAATCTCTTGAATAATTAAATATAGTAAAATAAGCATTATATTGTAGTGCTACATAGGAAAAAAAATTATACAATTATGTACATATATACATATCTAAATTCAATGTTTTCATAACTTTATACGACTTTTTATCAGGTAAAATGATTAAATAAATTTCAAAATTACATTCGAAGTTCACAAAATTTCTTGCAGGTACACTAGATTTTTTTTACCTGATGTTGAGATTTTCAGAAAGCTTACACAACATAAAACTTACCGTTTGATTTGAGTTGTCCAGTACGACAACAGGCGGCACCGAATTATTCTCAGAGTTAATTCGGATGGCGTTATTTGCTTCCCGAGCGCCATACGAGTTTTCCGACAGCGGCGTGCTCCGGTCGGGCGATATATCCATGTCCTGTAGTGATTGCCCATCTAAATGAAACAAAATCGAATTGATTCCAATTGAATCCTCACAATACATGTCTTATGTATGACACATATGACATAACACATATATTGTGAATTTGGTATTTTTTGGATTTCAAATTATTTTATTCAGTTACATTATAATATTATAATTTTTATTGGAGCTCAAGTTTTATTCGTTAAACAAAAGGAAAAAAAATCTCATACAAGTGACATTAATCTAGCATATTTAAAATGTTATCAAACGCACCTTTAGCGTCATGCGCGGGAGCTGAATGTTTTGGTCTGGTTCGGTCGTGCGCCTCCTCGTCCCTGCTATTACTATTCCAGTATCTGTCAGATGCACTGTTTGTTCTTTTACTAGATTTGTCCGATTCTCTTCTTCCTGACCGCGAACTTGATCTCTTATCTCGGTCTGAAAACAGTTAATTACAAATAATGACAAATGAATTTGATACATCCTATAATGTAAAACTTTACTTCTAGTATGAGATATTTTAAAATAAAAATACTATTCGGAAAAGTATTAGGAATAGATAGCACTTCTGCTTCTTGTCATTGTGACTGTTTTGTATCTTTATAACGATTTGAGGAATTCCCAACGCAACTTTATATTTTATTAAAAAGTATTTTTTTTCTTGCGAAATACTATTAAGAGTAATAAGTGTGGAAAATAAAATTACAGGATAAATACAAAAAAGGGTGATACCATAAGACCGGCACTGGAATGCCAAAATATTAATTTGATTGTAAAGTAATACAAATTATATAAAATTTCAAAGGAATATCTCTCCTCAACCTATCCCAGTTCACTGATGGATATAGGTCTCCCCGATTTTGCGCCAGATATCCTCGCGTCCGCTTTCCTCAACCAGCCTCCACCTTTCGCAAGTCGTCGGTCCGGAAGGGCGTGCTTCAGTTACGCTATGCTTTTAATGGCAATACAAAATACCAATTCATGAAGTTTTGTTGATTTCAAGGTGATTTAAGGGACTCACTGACGCCTCGGATACATAATATATTCAGACTTGACCGAATTGACACTGTTAATTTTTATTATCTTTTCACTGACTAACAATTTCAACGAACTTAAAAAAGGTTGAGGCTTCTCAATAAAACCCTGTATAGGTGTATATTTTGTGAATCGCGGATATACTTCGTCGTTTGCGATACAAAGTTTTGATGAATCTTTTAAAGATGTCCCAAGGGTTCCCAGAGAAGACCATGGGTGCTTTCGAAAATCGTAGTGACAACGAATTCGTTTATTTTTTAAGTTGTTAAGTACTGTCACATAAAAATATATAAAGTATAACGAAAAATATAGATAATAGCGTCTTCCCAGATTTCCCCGAATGGTTTCTATGAAACATGGGAGTGAGACTTGAACTACACCATTATTCCGAAAAGTACTAAGACTATAAATTTTTGAATAGATAGGTAAATAAATGGATGTATATTTAAGTTCGATTAAAGCTATAAACTAGAATACCACTTCAACATGTATGGTCTCCTGGTACCTTTTGGAACAATATTTTTATACAAACAAACACTTTTATAAAAGAACTAGCTTTTGCGTGCGACTTCGTCCGCGTGGAATAGTTACTTTGGCCTAACGCTCTCTTTCACCCGCTACTTCGTTTATATAGGTAAGTTAAAACTGCGATATCTCATAAGATATTCATTTAAATTGGATGATGTAAAGGGCAATTTTGTTTAAAATGAAATACTTGTGATAAATAAAGTATTTATTTGGATAAGGATTGATATCATATTTATGAAAATAGCTTTGCAAAATGATGCATTATTTAAGAAAAAAAAATAGCAAAAAATATGTTATAGGGAGCTAACCTTAAAAGATAGACATATGCTGTCGCGGACTTTTTTGTAGACCTTTAAAAGGGTAACAATACTGTAATACATGACTTTTGCGAAACTTTAACCGTTTACGCAGCGTACGCAGTGGAATCTCCAAGTAAGAAAATTTCCCCCCGGATTTTGAAACATTATTCATTGCTGCTCCGCTTCTATTGCTTGTAGCGTGATGATATATAGATATATAGAAAGAATTTTTCAAATCGGACCAGTAGTTCCTGAGATTAGCGCGTTCAAACAAACAAACAAACTCTTCAGCTTTATAATATTAGTATAGATAAACACTCAATTCGAAAATTAAGAATGAATTCAATCACGTTATCAAACTCAAAAATGTTTTATTCAAATAAATCATTACATGACACTTTTCAATCGTCAAGAAGTTATTTTTAATGAATCTACCACCGGTTCGGAAGGTTGTTATCTACCGAGAAGATACCGGCAAGAAACTCGTTACTCTTTTAAAAAAAAAATGGGGTTAACATGGTTCTCATTTCGTGTAAAAATGTATCCCACCAAAAACATTCTGTAAAAAATCTAGCCAAGTCTCGATGGAGCTGCTTGATTATCTCTAAAAAGTAATGAAATCAAGACAAAGACGTGCCAAGTCTAAGGTTCCTTACTGCAATTAATTAATTATTATGGTTGATGAAGACCTTAGACTTGGCACGTCTTTGTCTTGATTTCATTACTTTTTAGAGATAATCAAGCATTTTGTTATCTAAGCAGGGTCACCAGGTACTCCAGATCTTCGATTATCCAAGTTATTATAGTTTTCCCTTTATGTAACCATTAAACCCTGACTCTATACCAAATTTCAGCTCTGTGAGTTAATGGGAAGTACTAGTTCTATTTTGATGATTTTGTTATCTAAGCAGGGTCACCAGGTATTCCAGATCTTCGATTTTCGAAGCTTTCATAGTTTTCCCTTTATGTAGCCATTAAACCCTAACTCTGTACCGAATTTCAGCTTTCTGAGTTAATGGGAAGTACTAGTTCTATTTTGATAATCATGAGTGAGTGAGTGAGTGTCTGTCGAAAATGCGAAACTTTGCTTTCGCTTAACGTCGGAACTAAATGACCTACAGACTTGAAATTTTGGATTTAAAGTAAGTTATTATATCTTACTAGATGACGAAAATTTCAGCGCTCTGGTATTATCCAAAGGTTCTCAAATCGGGGCCTGAAAATGCGGCGAAATGGATCCTGTAAAGGATGGTACGTCAGTGTTTGCTTCGCGCTCGACTTGGCGGGGGCACTGCCGTGCCCCCAGATATAATACTATTGGTTTTTACCATAGGTTATACACCTATATATAGTATTTAACAGTATATTTATTTTGTTCCAATGATAAATCTGAATTTGATGATTAGAATATTTGATAATGATTATTTTGGTTGTTACTAGTACAAAATAAAATAGTATTGTTAATTGTTTACTTATCATGCAAAAAATAGTTTTGTTATATAGGTACAAAAAATAGGTTTATTTTAATTTTTGACGACCCATTTGGTGTCGCGGTTGAGAGGTCGACTGCAACACCAAGGGTTCCGGGTTCGATCCCCGGACAGTACAAACATTTGTGTGCATGAACATGTCTGTTTGTAATGGTCTGGGTGTTTTATATGTATAATATGTATGTATTTACAAAAAAAAGTATATAAGTATATTTATCCGTTGTTTAGTACCCATAATACAGGCTTCACGCTTAACTTGGGGCTAGATGGCGTTTTGTGTATGTCAGTGAATATTTATTGTTATTTATTTAATACATGACGAATCTAGATGCTAATTATTTTTTTAGGAAATATTACATTTCAGCCAAACCAACAAAAAAATATGAGATAAGTAATCTCATGTTTTTTTGTTGACAAAGTATTCTGAAAATAAATGTAAATACCAAAGTACTGAATTTATAATACCAAATAGGTAATTTTAGAATCACAAATAATGTAACAGATGTTTACATGCGAGAACATAAGAAATGTGTAAAATAATAAACGCAAAAGAACTTGTTTAATTAATAACATTAGGAGGATAGTAAAAGAAGGTGGTATCTATTTAGTATATTAGTATTTATTTACTAGATTAGTTTCCAATACTAATAACGACATTGACTTATTGATTAAACTTCAATTTGCTTTCGCCTTTTAGTTTCAGTGTTTTTGCTTTTATGTTTGCTACAAATATAGTGCTAGATTCTACGACTCCAGTGCTGGGGCCACGCTAAGGTTTAAAGTAAAACGCAAATGAACGCCATAATTACCGCGGATAATTTTAACGTGAAAAGGTAGGTGAGTGGCTAATTTGAAATTGTCGCGACAATAATCGTGTTGATGGGCGTTGAAAGACTTTGATGCCCATTAAAGTATTCTAAGTTATTTAATGTAATTCTAAACTTTACAAGAACAATTATTTAGCATAATTTGATTTGATAATGCTGATTTTGATTTAATAGTCGTATAACACTAATTTTACAACACTTTTTGTTATAACACATTTTTGTTGCTGACTGTATCAAATATCTGACCTATTTCTGTATTTATTTAAGAGTGGTATGAGGAGAAAGGAATAGAATATTTATTACGGAATTAACAAACACCATTGGTATTACTTTTTAGTATCGGAAAGGAATAGATCTGTAATGTAAAATTCATTTTTTATTTATTTAAACATAGGGAATTCGTCTGGATCCAACTCCCGAAACAGTCCTATTATATTTTCCAAGTCTTTCTGGGCCTTGCCATCGCGTTTTCGTTGGGACTTTTTCTTACTAGTTTTCACGTTTTCAAAAAGAACATTCTTTGCAACGGTAATTTCTTCCTCAGAGAAGGCACTTAGACATATTTGCATCAAACTAATTTGATCCATCACTTGCAACTTGGATAAACGCCAAAATTTCACTAATTACTACTTTGCCATTTTTACACACTATGCTCGACATGTTTTTGACTATAAGTTAGCGGCTTACGGACACAGCGCGTGCGTGTGCGTCTCCAAGGTCGCACGGACGACGACTGTGTATGTATGTAATGAGTGAGAATATACATTATTTGAATTTATTGAATCATTACTGAATGAATAAAAGAAAAAGCAAAACAAAGAAAATTAATTTGACGATTATTATATTCGAATAATAAATAAATAAAAAATAATATTAATTTAAAATAAAATAAGGCAAAAAATTTTAAGGTATTTAGCCTGTCAAGCCTTTTAAATATGCGCCTAGTGTTGAGTTTTTTAGAAAAAGGCTACAAGCCTTAAGTCACCAGGTGGCAGGGCCGGATCTAGGGGGGGGGCAGACGGGGGCACGTGCCCCGGGCGCACGGTCAGGGGCGGCAAACCGACTAATGGACCACTCATCATTTCCCTTACTTGCCCGCGGAATAAATAATAGTACAATTGCATGGCCATAGAAATACGACTGATAACCGGAGCGCGGAGTATGGCATGTTACTGAACCATTGCATTTTTTGCATAGTTCTAAATAGGCGCCCGCAGATCACGGTCAGCAGGCGGGTGCAGCTGCGATCTGAGGAATGACGCTGTATACGATAACTCTCTTGTCGATCTCTATACAGGGCAGCAGTGTATTATTTCAAAGTTACGTAGTTAATTCTCTATGTTAATTGATGCCAACTTAGCTGCTTTAAAGCTATATCATTTTCATGATGGACAGCTACAATTGAAAAAAAAAAAAATAAACAATTAAGCTCCTTTTACTTGCATCAAGCGACCACGTTTTTTAAGAAAATATAAAAAATAATATATATATTGTATATATTGTAGAGCGTCGGTGGCTCAGTGGTGTGGACTGTCGCCTTCCTACCGGGAGGGCTGAGGTTCAAATCCCGACACGTACCAATGTATTTTCGAATTTTCGAAAAATATATGTACGTTATCCGACGCTCTTACGGTGAAGGAAAACATCGTGAGGAAACCTTCATGCACGCCTGCGAAGAGATTCGAAGGTTGTGTGTGAAGTCGTCCAATCCGCACTGGGCCCGCGTGGACGACTAAGGCCTAATCACCCTATACGGGTAGGCTCGTGCCCCTCGGTGGGGACGTTTAATGAGCTGATGATGATGATACAAAATAAATTGGAAATAAAACGCCTTTTTCATCCAGTGTGACTTCGAAAAAGCTGAGGCGAGTAGTCTTATTTCATTATAGAACTTAATTGATTAATATCAATACCAATAATTGATAAATTGTAACTTTTTAATGACATTGCTTTTTTGCCGAGGTTAGGATGGTTATGAAACAGCTTAAGCGTTATTAGACCCCCGCTACGACGGATATACCGCAGAGCTTTTGAAAGTAGGGGGCACGCCAGTGCTTAAGACCCTTCAGAAGCTTTTTAATTCCGGAATCGGTGATGGTGCGACACCAAAGGTGAGGAGCAATGGCGTGGTGGTGTTCTTCTTCAAGAAAGGTGATTAAACCTTTTCCCTCTCTATTCAACCTATCGCAGTCCACTGTTGGACATTGGTCTCATTTTGCGCCAGATATTCCGGTCCTCCGTTTTTCTCATCCAGACTCCACCAGCGACTTTTCGCAAGTTGTCGGTCCATCGGGCCGGAGGGCGTCCTACGTTACGCTTGCCAAGACGCGGTCTCCGCTCCAGAACTCGTCTGCTCCAACGGCCATCGGTTCTGCGACATCATTACCCACTGCCACTTCAGTTCGCTAATCTGGCGAACTATGCCGGTAATTTTAGTTCTTTTGCGGATAACATCATTTCTGATTTTATGTATAAGAGTCTCCCAACATAGCACGCTCCATCGCTCGTTGAGTAACTTTGAATTTCTGAACCAATCCGCAGTCAGTGTCCATGTCTCATCTGCGTATGTTGGTATGGGTAGGACGTATTTCTCAAAGACTTTTGTCCTTAAGCGTTGCGGAATCGTCGACGTGAAGATCTGATGTAACTTGCCTGATGCCGCCAGCCCAAATGAATCCTCCTACTAGCTTCCCTTCCGAAATTGTGCCGGTCAAGTTTTAGCCCAAGTAAACTTATTCTTGGACAATCTGGAGAAGGACGCCACCGACGCTTATCAGAAACGCTACCGGTCTATAATTCTTCAAGAGAGCTTTATCACCCTTCTTAAAGAACGCTTGTGGACCACGCTTCCAGTGTAGTTCCCAGGTAGATGACGGCATTAAAAGAGCTCACCTAATGTCCTAAGGATGGGTTGTCCACCGTGTTTAGGAGTTCTGTCGTAATACCGTCATCCCACGGGGCCCTTTCATTTCTCAGTTGCTTCAGTGCTGCACTAATTTCGCTAACGTCAACATCCGGCATATCCTACGTACAATGGTGCCTTAGTAGGGCACGTAGATCTTCGCTGTCTTCGGTCTGTACTGATGAGCGCTCGACAAATCCATAGAATTTCTCAACCTCTTCCAGGATCTGTTGGCGTAATGTGAGTAGTTGGCCATCTGCTATATTAAGCTTCACCAGAATGCTCCTTCCAAGTGGTTTTTGGAAAACTTTGGGCCCCCTGTTCTCCTTAATAAGGTCCTTAATTAACCTTGTATTGAAATAGTAGAATTCTCTGCGAACGAGTTTTCGTATCCGCTTGGAGAGAGCCTAATATTCCGGGTATGATAAGTTAAAGTCAAAATTCATTTATTTAAATTAGGCTTACAAAAAGCACTTATGAACGACAAAAATATACAAAAATTACATTACAAAAAACAAATTTATTTCTTTGAACTGTTCTTTAAGAGAGTCACGTGGTCTAAGGTTGTAGATAAAAGCTCATTTTTAGCACAAATATTGTATCAATGTCGGCAGCCGTACCCCACAACGGTAGACCATACGACATTACATTATAAAAATGACTAAAATAAACTAATCTTGCCGTTTTTACATCTGTTACGAGTTATCTTAGATATTAAAAGCTTATTGAAGAATTAACGACCCATTACGATATTGTGCCACATCTTCAAGTTATTCTCCAGAGTCATTATGATCCGTCTCGCGCATATGTTTGACGATTTCCAGCCCTCCGAACAAGCCGGGTTCCTCAAAGGCTTCAGCACCATAGACTACATATTACATACGCTGTGGCAGGTTATACAGAAGAGCGGAGAGTATAACTGACCATTATGTTTGGCGTTTGTGGACTATGAGAAAGCCTTCGATTCGATCGAGACTTGGGCTGTGTTTCATTCCCTCCAACGGTGCCTGACTTGACTACTGCTATATCGAATTGTTGAGATGTTTGTACGAGAGCGCTACTATGTCAGGCCGAGTACATGAAGAGCTTACCATTGGCTTATCATTGGCACCGAGGAGTAAGACGAGGAGATGTAATATCTCTGAAACTGATCAACGCTGCGTAAAAAGTTGCAGCTTTGTCCAAATGTCAATCAATTTGAGGACGTATTATATAAATTAGTGAAATAATATAGGATGATAAAGGTAAAAATAAATAAAAGAGGGCGGGGGCGGCATTTCTAAATTTTTGCCCCACCCAAAAAAAATTGAAGATCCGGCGCTGCCAGGTGGTCAAATAAAAAGTAATGTTGTTGACGCTCAACTATTCACATATGCGTTGGTAATGACAATCCAATTGTAGAATGTTTTCCGATATCACGACAAGATGTAATTTTCTTTAAAAAATATATTATCCAATATCCATTCTATTTAATTTTACCCTGTGTGAATGTGATTTTGTATTTATTTATTAAGTGAATATTTCAATCTTAAGTCATATTATGTTTGTATTATGAGTAGTAAAGTAAATTTGTTATAAAAATAAATGAATATAAATATTGACAGATATTCACACAGCGGCATCTAGCCCCAAATTAAGCATTATAATAAATTAAGCCTGTAATATGGACACTAAACACCGGATAACAGACATGTTCATGCACATGTTTGTACTGATTGAACCAGGAACCCTTAGTGTACATAATAGCCGACGTCTCCACCAGATGAGTCATCAAAAATATTTAAATACTATTATCTCCATAATTACACATGTAGGAATTTGGTTAAGTTTACCAACTATGATAACCTAGATAACTATATAACCGTAATTTAAATGTAATTAGCAAAAAACTCAATGTTTTTTATTGGTTATAATTAAGCACCCAAGCAGACAGACCAACTGTTGTGAAATGGATTAGATAGGTTAAAATAGTTGATAAACAGTTCACACAGCTTGCACTATTTCATGATACAAACAACATTTTGTGAACAGATAAGTTTATAATTATCACTATTTATATATCAATAATCTAATTAAATAAATTAGTGACATTAAATTCAGCATAGTAAAATTTTGCACTAGGTGGTTAAACTGTCAAATAATCCAAGAACTCCCTGTTGTTATACCTATGTGTGTACGTCATGGAAATGTCTTTGTTATTTGTGGGGTAAAAGGTATGTTTTGCGAGGGCTTCAAATTGTTGATTAGTAAAATCTGTATTATCCTACAATTTCTTATAATACCTTTTATATTTTTTTATATGTCAAAGTGTACAGGACGGTCAGGACGCTCACCCCAAGGTTAGTGATATGTCGACCATGACATAGCGGCATTGATTGCGACCAACAACTGACAAGCAGTTATTATTCTCCATCAATGCCGCACTGCGCCCGACACTTGAGACAACAGATGTTAGGTTAACCCGGCAATTTCACTAGCTACAGCACCCTCAGCCCGTAAAACAGAAGTGCAAAACACTTCTATTTCACAGGACGACATCTGGCTCCACAATGGCACCCATTTAGACGACTCAGTACCAAGTCTACCACCTAGAAGTATATATAAAATACCTATTTTATGATAATTGGATTTTGGTGAGAATAAGCTTGCATGAATACTATATTATAACCCAGTATACATTTCAATCCAACTGTAAATTATGTATTCCAATACAACATTTTTTTTTTTTAAATGGTAATAATATATTACAATGAATTGTCTAATGGTGTTATCAATATTGTTGAATTTCACCATAAAACAGAAGAAATGAATGCAAAATTTTGACACAATTACAATCCTATTAGCACATTTAAGCTGGTGCAAATAAAAAAATATATAGTATTAAAATTTTTGTTGTTTTGATATCTCAAGATGTTATTACATTTATTGTTATTTAATAAATATCTACTGACATTCACACAACACCATTTAGCCCAAACTAAGGATTAGCCTGTAATAATGGAAACTAAACAACATATAAACATACTTAAATATACTTATTTTTGTAAATACATACATAGAATACATATAAAAGACCACCTTAAACATAATGTTAAACTTTTGAGTCTGTAAATAACAGACTTTTAAAAGTTACAGCAACCCACTCATGCAATATGATTTTGACTGTAAGATAATATGTTAAAATATCATGTATTGATAATTATAAAAATATAACAATGCATATATATAATTGGGTATTTGACACCACTAATCGTTGACGCACTTTTTATGAATCTAACGTTTCTATATATTTTGTATGAGATTATTGATATGTGATGTCATCACTCACTTTCATCAATTGACCCAACATTTATTGGTTTCAGTGTATTTAAAAATACAATATTGCAAATAAACAAAAGTGATCAATGAAAGGACATATAAAATAAGGTGCGCTTTTATAAAAGTAAGGTTTAGTATTTTATTGCGGATGGTGGAGAATACCGAATTGTTTTATTTATATAATTATATTATGAATTACAAAATTCAAATATGAATTAGTATGTATTCTTAATTAATTGCATAAATCTTAAGCTATTGCATTGCTTCTATCGCGAGCCTTGAGCGTGGAGATCAAATACAGAAATTCCGAAACGAAAATTACCTAACACCGCAATTTGGAATGGATAAAAGAACGATATACGTAGAGTTGTAAAACCTACATAATTTTATTTGTTCATTATAAGTAATTCATTACATTTTGATATATTTTAATATGCAAGTATAGAATATTTGTCAAAATTGAATATTATTTCGAAAACTAAATAAAACCAAATTTCTGGTCAGCTGGCTTTCATTTTACTTATTTCAGATTAGGACGCCAACTGCTGGATATACATAGAAAATGATTTATCTTATTATTATTAATATATTTTTACGAGTATGATAAAATTAATTAATTAATGTTGTGGTTTTGCAACTCTATACAATTCGACATTCAGACAAATTTTCCAGGACCGGATCTAGAATACAATTACAGTAAATAAAGAATTATAATTGCATAAGTTGAGTGTTGCATTTTATGCAATTGCATAAGAGAGAGAGAGATGTCTGACGAAGTACTACACGTCTTTTTTTTATAAATTTTGGTTTATAAATCTATACATATACCAAAGGATAACACATACAATTTCAAGCAACTTTTGCTATGAAACCATTTTAATAAATGCAATATTTAATATAGTTGTAGTACAAAATTCATAAACTTTGCATACTAACTACAAAGGCGTGACGTCATAATTAGGTAGCCATATGTATGTAGCGTTTTTGGGACTGTCCATTAATGTGTTTTTAGAATTGGGAATCCTCTGTGAGTTTTAATGTTAGCTGAGTCATTTTTTATCAATGTTTATATTATCACGCTGTCCATCGATATCATAGCAGGAAAAAAAACACATTGTCCCTATTTCTATATATCGTTATATAGAAATATCGATGATGTAATTTTTTTTGTTTAAATTTCATTAAATTTTGTTGAATATAAACAAAGTCGGATAGCTGTGAATTGGAGATAACTTAAATATCCTCAGAGGAATGCCCTTCTTTTTATTTGACTGACAAATATATATTCAGAACATTCGTCCCTCACACCAGCATGCTCCTTATGATGTGCCACAATAGAAAATGGGATGCAAATCTCAATTTAAAATGTGTAATATGTCATGTTCCTTCTTATATTAATAATGTATGTATTTTAGTAATGTGTTTATGTATTTTATATATAAAAGTAATACAATCACATGGCACCTATTTATATGTGTACATATAACAGTAAATATATATCTTTTGCAGTATTGAAGTCCCTTCCAAATATTTATCAGGATCTTCGTCACTCGGGCTCTGTCAGAAAACCAGCGCTGCATTGGCTATTCTAGATTTATTGAAATGTTATATTTTGCATATCTTGGCACCGGGCAGCCTAAGCTGAGGCTGAGCTTTGACCACATTTTAGTTTAATATTTCTTAAGTATTTGTTTTAATCAGTGCACCTCTTTATTCTTCTTATTTTCGCATATTGTTTATTCTGTCAATGTGTGTTTTTGTTTAATTGTGGTCGAATAAATGATTTTTATTTCTTTCAAATAACTAGTTTAAGGCAAAACATTGTAAATTAAAATTTATATATTGTGCCTTGCCAAGACACGCAGTTTCGAAAATGATAGAATAACTTAATTTTCTTATGCAATCTCATGATTAATACTTTAAAATTCTGTTAAAAATAATCATATTATAAATTCAAATAAAAAACTCCAAAGTGTTTTGTTTCAACTACAAGTATAATTTGGCCTCATTTTAATAGCTATAAGGATATGGTTTGGTGAATGTGTATGGATAAACATAATTTGAATTTAATTAGAAAAAGAGGCTTTGAAACTGAAAAAGGTAAAAAAGTTCTCATTTTTTTTCTGGGTTATATTGTATATTTTCAGTGCTTATCAAAACTCCACTTATATGGAATGTTCACTGACAAATGTATGGATTAAAATAATTATGCACTGGATAATATTTTGGCCTATAATGTGAAAAAATCATCACTGTAAAAAAATGTAAAGAAAAATATGTTTACTTACTGTTTCTTGATGAATATGTTGAATCTTTGGATGACATCCTTCTTGAGTCCCAATCCCTGGGCTTCTCCCACTGTGACACTTCACTGATACAGTTATAATAATACTTCTTTCCTGATGAACTAATGTGTTCTGTCCATTCCCCACTCTGGCAGTGAACGGTCAGAGGTACATTTGATGAAGATGCATTTCTCTTGTCATATTTACTAACACTAAGCCTACTTTTTTTATCTGATTCACTTCGTTCATGATTACTTCTACTTTCACTGTCTTTGCTACGTTTCTCCTTCGGTGATCTGACACTATCTGAAATTAGTAAACATTCAGATAAAAAAAAAGTTTATTATTGCATGAACATTATAACCTTCTCAGTAATATTCGCATAATTGCTGTCCTTGATTATTTTTTTTCCAGGCATTCGCATTTGCTACAAAAACAGGATTATTATACCAAAAAAAGTTATTACTTTAACTTTACTGAAACTACTAAGATAAATTTTGATTTTAGTTAATAAGATAAAGCTAGAAGATCAATAATGAAACCATAATAGACAATCATTCATTTTAGTTTAGAAAGCATGGTGTGCAATGTGTGCACAGTATGATAGTATTAAATAGAGCATACCAGTACCACAGGGTAAATAAAAAAGCTAGCAAACAGCTCATATGATGTTTAATTGTAAACAAGTAAAAGTCAAATTGCCCCAGCAATTAACTATTATTAAACATCAATAAATAAATTTGGCCATCAGGTTGCCTTCTTTTGTATAATATCACTTTACAAGCAAATGCTACAGCTACATTTCATTCATATTAAATTGAAGCATTTATATACAAAAACTAACTATATATAAAAAAAAACGTAAACACCACAACTACACTCTTACCTGTGTACTTATTTCTAGAGGATTTGTAGTCTCTATCTCTCTCCTTTTCAGAACCTTTTTGCATGTATGAACTTCGGGATGTTGTATATCCTCGGTCTTCTGCAACATGGCCATAATGGTGGTGTCCATGGCTGGAGTGACTGGCATGAGTGCTGTGGCCATGTGATGACACATTGCCATTGGGGGATCGGAGAGGTGTATACTGATTGTCTGAAGAAGTGTAGTCAGTTCTTCTTTCACTCTTTGAATGGTACTTCTAAACAAAAATACATAACAGGCTTGAAAAATTCATCAACATTTAGAAGGAAAATGAGATCTAAAAACGAATTGATTTACAAGATACCAGTAAATGCATGTAAATTTGCATATTTTATTGCAAAATTGATAATCTAATTTAACACATAATATATGCTCTAATATATAGTAATGTTTTCAATTAAAAATTTTTATTTTAAGTCATTGTAAAACATTTACGTATAATAAATAAAATTTGACGGATTTCAATAAAAAGGGTGGGAGTGTATACAATTACACATACACCCAAGTAATTAGATTACAAGTCAATTAGTAGCAAAAATAAAAATAAGTGGTGAAAATGTTCTATTACGAATTCAGGAAAAGCAGGAAAAGTGCTAGACCGCGATCACTATTACGTATAGAAGTACTAATCAAGTTTCGGAAAGTAAATTCCATCAGAAATAGGAATGCGATCCGCAATGTAACCTAGAGATTTATAAATGCTATTACCTGATATGGATGGGCCTGATGCTTCTCAAAGTACCTGAAAACAAACAAAAACGTTAATACCTTCTAGCCATTTACAGCAAAACTCAATCGGCGACCGCCATCTACAGATTGCAAAGCCGAAGCATCTTAGATAGTCCCCATATCGTACCCATCGCTTATTCGCTGAGGTTTCCTTGCATGCATTACCATCAATGCAAATGTACGATTTAATACGGCCTCAGTAATAAAATGCAAAATTAGATCACTGTCATTAATACAGTTTTACAGGAGGCCGTGATATATCTTGATGGACGCCATGTCACATTCAAGACATTCAAGAGAGAGTCAATAGAGCCGTGAATGAGACAAAAAATAATATCGACGAATAATCATCGCCGACGATGATAGAAGAAACATCCTTGTCTCTGGTACCCAATGATGTAGGTTAAAGGTTAAACAGACCTTTTTATACCTAGTATTTATATCGGAATGTAATCTTACAAATATTAAGCAATCCACAATTTTTATACTTGGACGTAAACTAGTTTGTGGATAAACTTTTTGTACTTTAAGAGATTAGAATGTACGCAGCAATAGATTTTAGGTGTTTGAATATTTTAAGCTATATCGCTCGTAATTTAAACTGTTAGATCTCATTTGTGTCCACAGAAAAAATATTCACAACGTTATTTTTACAATTAACTTCTTATTAAAAAAATAGTTCTCAGCAATTAAAATATATAAATAATTGAAACTTGTATATAAACAATAAAAATATCCACTAATACGAATCAATACGAATACTATTGCGAAAAACGTTTCTTCTTGATATTATATTTTTCATTTTTCCTCTATTCTATGGACCATTATAAAAATTCAACTTAGAGAAATCCTAGAAATTCAACCAGGGTTGCCAGCTGTTCGAGGTTCTACCTCAGACTAAAAGACCAGGTTCCTCGTAGTTTTAGTTACTCCTTGATCCAAAGAGAGTCTTGGCCTTCCAAACAAGTGATCGCCATCTTTGTCGACCTGCAATGTCGAAGGTGTGCAAACACCTTCCTCACTCCGTCGTATATTTTATAATGGATGAATAAAAAAAGGTAAAATATTATCTTTGAACACAAAATTGAATGGTCAAATTTATTGAATAATGAAAAATATAATATGAAGAAGAAACGTTTTTGCGCAATAGTATTTGTATTGATTCGTATCAATTTAGCCTAAGTTATTATGGCAATCATTGTCTGTATGTAGACTTCTTTTTAATATAAATAAATATATATAAACATTATCTATAGAATGTAGTAGCAATGTTGTCAATTAACTGAGAAAACGCCGATACATACTGCAAAACAAAGTCGTGTTGTGCGCTTAAATCTTTATAACTACGCAGCGGCTTTTGATACACTTTTTATAATAGATAGAGTGATTCAAGAGGAAAGTTTATATTTCTAATAACATCCATTAAATAGGGGCAAAATACTGTTATTTTTTAAGGTTTCTGATGTAATGTCGTAAATAATTCTTTTTTTCTGTTTACATTGCAAACGCAGGCTGAACCCTACAAGCTATGTATATTAAAATAATGTTCTACCGAAAACTTCGCGATGCTATATATTAAACTCTTATGGATATCCCATAATAAAATTTTTTGGTTATTTCCTTTTTACGACAAATAATGACAAATCTTCGAAGCGATTTAACATTAATCCTTATACAATTAAATATATTGTCGATTTAATATAGATCTATATGGCCCTTTACAGCATATGATTTAATGTTTTTTTGTAGACTTTTAAAAGGAGAACAATACTCTCATACATGACTTTTGTGAAACTTTAACCGTTTACTCAGCGTACGCAGCGGAAGCTCCAAGTATAAAAAAAATACCCCCGATTTTAAAACATTCTTCATTGTTGCTCCGCTTCTATTACTCGTAACGTATATAGCCTATAGCCTTCCTCGATAAATAAGCTATCTAACACTGAAAGAATTTTTCAAATCGAACTAGTAGTTCCTGAGATAGCGTGTTCAAACAAACAAACAAACAAACTCTTCAGCTTTATATATTAGTATAGATTTGAAAATTACGGTACGTAGCATTCTCGGCTGACCGGGCAGGCGGGAAAGTAATTCCTGATTAATTTCCTTTTTACTTCGGTTTTTGTACGATTATACTACGCAAGCCATGTTCTTCTCAGTTTTTTTTCTCGCCTCTGTTTACTGAGCAAATAATATAGACTTGGACAAAAATAATCGGTAATCGGTATTTTATTCTAAAATAATCAGTCTTTATGACCAATGTGATGCATCCACGCGATCAAGAATATATTTGTTAAGATAATAATGTTGTTATACCGGTTGTATTGTATTGTTATAAAAGAAAATCAGAATTCACAATAATTATATAAATTAATATTTTTATTAATTTTGCTTGAACTAATGAAAATATGTATCTATTTTAACTTTACATGGGTTGGTATTCGTTTATTCATGTCTAGGTTAATGAAATATGTTGTTTTTAAACTAATTTGAAGTCACAAAAAACGTATTTATAACGTATCGATATATTTTTAGCATATGTATGTTGTTTTTGTATATGTTTTATCCATATGCCCATTCCTATGTCTTAATATTGTTGTTTTTTCCCATACAAAAATACTGGCCGAATTTTGACACACATTTGTTGTTAGCGAGACACCGTCCATATTTTTTTACACGTCCATGCCTAAGTAAGTACAATAATGTCTTTAAAGTGCTGTTTTATAGTTAAGTATTTCAATATGCCTGAATTTACATATTTTTTATTTTTAATGCAAAAAAGTGATAATTCAAAAAATATATGAGGTTTGATAGTCAAAATATGAGATTTTTGCAACTATAGTGGAATATCTTTTCGGAGTTTTGGAGTTGGCAACTCTCATTACAATACATAACCTATACTATTTGCAAATGAGGAATACTTGAAGAAACATCTTTCTTTTCTCATTAAACGCAACTGTTGCAAAATCTATATATTGAAACACGTTTACTGTTCCAGTGTTAAAATAAAATGGCAAAACCCGTGGATTTGGAACTAAAACAGGCGTTTGCAGATTTTCAATCGAAGATAGTTGCGACCAGTAAAAAAATTCATGTTATAGATACTCAAATAGGGGTTCTAAAAAAAGTTCTTCACCATGTTGAATTAACTAAGCAAGAAATAAGCACTTTGCCTCCAGGAACAAAAACCTACGAGTCCATTGGCAGAATGTTTCTTTTGACGGATTTGGACAAAGTCAAGAGTAATCTTCAAAATAACGAGGCTATGATAACTTCACGCACAAAAAACTAGAGGAAAGTAAACAGTATTTAGAAAAAAACTTGGAAGAAAGTCATGAAAATATCAGGGATATGGTGCAACAACGCAAAACGAAATCGTAATTGGATATTACCTATGCAGTATGGCTTTTTAATTTTATTCTCATTTAATAACCAACAATATTGCAAATAATTAATATTTTTTATGAGTAAAGCCAAGTTTAATACCCAGTTACAAATGTGCTACTACTTAAATATTGAGACATGCTTTTATTACACAATGTGTGTTAAATAAAAAAGTCCATAGATCGCAAGGAATTCAGACACAATGGAAAATGTATTGTTTGCAATGAATTAAGGTGTCTGGCGGTCAAATTCAAATTCAAAATTCTTTATTCAAATTAGGCTAACAAAAAGCACTTATGAACATCAAAAAATATACAAAAATATAATAAAAAACAATTAAAAATACTAAACTCAAAAGGTTAGGTCAAAGGGTTAACTATGTTTATATTTACACAAAAAAGTACAGTTGCTGTAAATTAACATCTGATATACCATGTAAAAAGCACTGAGTAGGAGGGTCCATCTTGCTGCATCCAAAAAGAAAATATAATATGCTTTGAAATAACTATTTTGTTTTTTCTTCATATATATGCCCACAGTATACTTTAATAACTGGTACACCCAGCATTCCTAAGAGTAATAACAAGCAAACCAGAACCAAAATTATAGAGAAATAAAATTGAGGTAACCCAAAAAACTTAAGGCTGCTCAGTGGGTAACAAGTAGTTTCTTTATCATTTTCCAGTATTCTATACCATACTAAATACAAATTAAAGGGACTTTTTTATCTGTAACTGTACTTTTATATAAAGGAAAAAAAATAGCTTATCACTATCCAATATTGATGAATAGACTGAAATGGAAAAATAAGTAATCTCTAAAGTAAGTTTGTTATATTAAAATGCAATGTATTTGTCATCAAATTAAAAAAGCTTTATGGATGCAAACAAGTGAATTGTTGTAAGTTGCTTACCTATGCAATTATTTATTTATTTTTCTTTTGCTTCATACTAATAGGCAGAATAAAACATTTTATTGAAGTCTTTGTTATTAAAATCATTATTAATAAACCGGTTTGTTTTAATTTAGATTGTATATTGGAAAAATATCACATGATTTACTGCAAATTGATTAAACATAAGGCTTAGAACCTTATGTTTAATCAATTTGTTTATTATTGTTTATCTAAGTTTCTAGGTAATAAAGGTGATAATACCATCTTTTGCTCATTAACCGGAGACAAATTTGTGACAGGCATCAGGCCAACATACAAAGATTTGTCACAGTTAGTCCAATGTAACTGTGTCCAGCCATCTTGAATTTAAATAAAAAACTTCTGTCTGTCATTCTTTTCTCAATAACCATTGGTTTTTTTTATATGTTCTAATATTTTGTGACACAATTTTAGACAGCAATAATGTTTGATACAGAATAATGGCATTACATGTTTGGGTTTACAAGGATCAATCAAACATTATGTCCATAGTCTAGAACAGCAGTCGTCAGACTTTTCTAACCAAGGGCCACACATGCCAATGTGAGTGCCAATGCTGGGTCGCAGAAGTTTGCTTGGGAGTCAGTGTCGAAAAAAGTATTTGTACATATTGTTCATTAGATTACACATATCAACAAAATTTTACCCAATAAAAATTTCCGGAGATTTTTTTACTTTTACAGATCTATTATCGGTTTTTATGTATCAGCATTAGATTTTATTCCATAGCTTTTCTATTTAATATGAGGGCACGAGTTTGGCATAGTACTGATATAAGTAAAGCAAGTCTTATTGTGAGAGGATTCATCACAGGTTCTCACAATCACAACTCGGTCTATAATTCTTCCAGAGAGTTTTATCACCCTTCTTGAAGAACAAGACGATGACGCCTCTAGACCACGATTCCGGTGTAGTTCCCTTGTCGATGACGACATTTAAGAGCTCAACTAATGCCCTAAGGACGGTTAGTCCACGGGTTTGCACAGAGCTCCTAGCTCTGTCGTAATACCGTCATCACACTGGGCTCTGTTGCTCCAGTGCTGCACTAATTTGATTTACGTCGATATCCGGGATCTCTTGCGTATAACGGTGAATAAGTGGTACACGTGGATATTCTGTGTCCTTGGTCAGTGGCTGATTTGCGCTCGACGAATGAAGTCATCCATAAAAATACTCAACCTATTTCAGGATTTGTGGGCGAGTTGAGAGTATTTGGCCGCCTGTTGTCTCAAGCTCCAATCAAGTGGTTTTTGGAAAACTTTGGGTCGCCTGTACTGGTCTATAAAGTCCTTAATGAATCTTATATTGAATCACTGGAGATCCCTGCGAACGAGTTTTTAGTATCCGCTTGGAGAGAGCCTTATTTTCCGGCGAAACAACATCAGTAAATGGTATCTCACGTCTCAACCTCATCAGATGCAGGGTTTCGGGAAAAAATTTGGATGACTTCGCTCGTTGAATCGGCGGGAAATGCCTGCAACCCAGTGTGCACAGCATCTTCATATATGCCAGTGAGTTTAATTACGAGCTACGCAACCCGGTTCGACACACCACTACTGATTTTCATAACGCTATTAACAAAGGGCGAAACCTTCGTCCAGCTTACTTACCGAATATTGCTATAATTACTTAGTATAAGAGCCCCTATAATTTTCGCTTTGGTCATTATTAAGAACTATATCAACTTAATTTATGACATTCATAAAATATCATATTTCTTTAATGATGTCGAATGCAAAGTCGTTTATAAGTCATGTTTATTTAAAAAAAAATATTTTCATTTTTTATTTTTGCTGTTGGCCGCGGATGGCCTTAACAACTTCACCGGATTAGGTCGTGGGCCGCACAAATATCAGCGGCGGACCGCAGTTTGACGACCACGGGTCTAGAAGAAGCTATTCCGAGCAGGGTAACCTTATGATTGGGGTTCCCTAGGTGATGTTGGTTTCTGTATGTCTTGTGCGCAAGTTATTTGTCAGCAACTTTGTGGAGATCAGTACGAACCAGATAGCATACCTTGTATTGAAAGTCACCAACCTGGTAATCTGATGTACTTATATGCGTCGTCTGCGTCGCCCTCGTCACGCGCTAACGAAGAGGTTAAGGCTGTGTATAGAGATATCTCCAGGGCTATACACGCCACTACTACGAATTTCTAAAATATTTTTAAGGGGGACTTTAAAGCCCTAGCACGCTCACTAATGATTATCTTAATTTAAATGTGGTACAAATTCATTAAATAAAAATACTTTTTTGTACTCTATGTTTTAAAAATTGTACCCTCATTAGTAGGTACCTACAAGAATTCTTCCTACAAGAAGACTTCGCGCATTTGGTCGTAGGAATCTCTTTCCCTCGAAAGCCTAGATATGACGAGGCTAAGACGCGTATTGCCATCTGCTGAAGTCTGTTGGCCGCAGATGGTCTCGGCGGGCAAATATCCTGCACTTGAATAAAATATCTATGATCGTAGGCCTTTTTATGTTTCTAACTGAATACTGCTGTTGGCCGCAAATGGCCTTTACAGTTTCAGATCGAAGGGCCTTGCACGAAGTCACATGAAATGAATGATTGACTGAACACCGCCAATAGTCCTTAAAGTCATCTGTTGATCTTAATTAAGTCCTTTAAATGACTACCTTCCTAAGGATAGCACTTTTCTAAATTTTATTTAACAAAATACTCGGTCAACTTGGAAGATACTTATCGTAGATAGATAGCTTATTCGCCCCAAGATTGCTACGAGAGGATTTTGTTTCTGCTGCAAACTATCACAAAAAGCGAATTCTGTGCGGTGACGGCAGATAAGAATCGAATATTTGTCCCGAGAATAGCGTAGGAGGCGACCATATGCAAATATACCCAACAGCAGCGCTATCTTACATAGTGGATCAACGACCACTAGCGTATTGTTGTTGTATTGGATAGTACTGCGGACATAAAACTGCTAGCCTAGCGTGATGATTTTGGGCATTTGACTCCCACTGAGAGACTCATAATACACAAGAACCTCAAGTTCCCGGCGGCTACACTATTCTAGACCACGGTAGCGGTTGCGCTAAACGATGTGACGGGAGGTGCTAATGCTAAGAATGTCTGGCCTATGCGTGGTGGTCATTACAAAACTATAGGTAACAATACCTATTGGAAACCCTAGATGTGTCGAGGCTTAAATGAGATATGCTATCTGCTGAATTTGTTTCGCCTGATATTCTGTCACTCTTCAAGGATATGCTTTAACTCATTCGCCTTTATTATTCAGCAGAGCGTATATATGCCTAAAGTTTTCCAAAAACCATCATGAACTCCACCTACAGATGCTGAAAGCCGAATATTACGTTGGAGAGATTATTGTCCCGGAGCAACTTGACACCGGAGGGTGATAACTCTTAAAGCTTCTCGTCACTGTGTAGACTGATAACGCAGGGCGGGACTACCATTTTTACGTCACAGTTTAGGTACTATGCGCATGTGAAAGACTAAAAACGATTTTATACCATTGATAGTAGTTCGGTTCACTATTGGAGTTACAGACAGCTCCATGTGCAGAGCGTGCATGAGGGTTGAGGAAACGACGGCCCATGTCCTGCTGGAAAGCAGTGAAGTGGTCGAATACCGGGCGAGGCACCTTGGCTCGCCGAGGACACTTGGAGAGGCCTACAATAAGATCAAAGCTCTAGGAAATTTCTTAGCAGAGCTGGGCTGGCTGGGGTAATCCGGCCTTACACCCTCCAACGTAAAAAAGGCGCTTGGTCGTCGAGTTGCGGAGACTGCCCGTGCGACAAAGAAGAAGAAGATACCATCGATAGTACTATCTAATAGAACAAATGGCACTGCGCCGGCAGATTAAAGTGATATATATGTAACTTAAAAGGTGACTGACAGTGATTTATCAACGCACAGCCCAAACAGCTGGACGGATTGGCTGATATTTGGCAGCCGGGTAGATGGCATGACGTAGGCATCAGCCAAGAAAGGATTTCGTTTAATTCTATCCCTAAGGGGATAAGGTAGGGGGTGATATTTTGTCCCTTTAATCCTCTAAGAAAGGATTTTGATAAAATCCACCCCAAGTGGATAAAATAGGAAATGAAAAATAATCCTTCTAAACGCGAGCGAAGCCGTGGGAAAAAGCTAGTTTGATTAATAGATATCATTTGATGAAAGTACCGATTATTTTAAAACAATATGATGCTCGTGCTGATTTTAGAAATTTATAGAAAAATAACTAACTTTATTTTGAAAATCTTTATTTTCGTTTTTACACAAGAAGAATTGTTTGTAATATTCCTTATAATACGAATTTCGTAACTACATTTATAAATTTTAATATTAAATGAAATTAAATCTTACTTAACAAAATATACTTAATATTAAATCACTAATAAAACATTGATTCTAAACAAAATAATGAAATATTTACACAACAGTCTAAAATTAAGTAGTATAACGTAAAATTTTAAGTATGTAATAACAAATACAATTTCATGTGACCTTAAGTAAAATTATATCAAGTAAATTAAAGCTAAAAGCTTACAAGCGTCATAATTATTGAGTTTAAATTAATAATATTAAAGATATTTTAATGTTCATTTATATTGCAAACACTGTATCTACTTAAGAAATGTGTATGAGATATTAATAAGTTAGCTATACTAAAACAAATATGCTATAACGTATTTTACTCCATTATAATTGGATGGCAGGCTTTGTTCGTCATAATCACATTTAATTCACTGATTACTATCATCAAGGGACATTGAACAAGTAAAGTAAAGGATCTAAAGATTTCAGATGATAAATGCCTATACCGATATTGATATTATAAAGGCAAAAAGAAATTTGTATTTACTTAATTAGGCGCTTACTCACTTGCTCGATAAATATGGAAACAACTACTGTAATACTGAGTACACATATAACATTGATCGTCATATTGCCACATTCCATCCTCTAGATTACTGTCTACAGTATACTTAATTATTATGTACCAGAAATGCTTTATTTCTGGATACTTAAAATACAGATAAATACAATACTCATTAAAAAAACCTATTGCGATTGTTAACATAATCACATGAATATTGTAAATTGATAATTTTGTTTAAGCTTTTCTCTGAACTCATAAAACATAACATTTATAAAGACGATGGAAACAGAAGTAGTCTCTCATAATAGTGATGTTAACGAAAAAATAGTGAGAATTCAAAAGATAGATTAGCAAAGATAAACTTGTCATGTGATTAATTAAACATAAATAAACACGCATCGATAAAATATTCTCACAAAATTCTATGAAATCTACAAACAATATAAATTACAATCTCCTATAACAATTGTCACATTTATGATACATAAGGGTTCACGTAGTAAATTTAAAACTAACACTTATAGCCAAGAAGGTCGATTAATAGAGTCGTAAGGTTGTCGAACACCGAGGCTCGCTGGTATCCTGGCGGTACAAACCCATTATTTGAGCGCCGGTTGTCGCAGGAGCTCCTCTTGATGCCGCTGCAGATACTGGTACAGTGGTAAGAGGTGTCGGCGCCGACGAACGGGTAACCTGAGCGCACTTGCGAGTGACCAATAAAAGGAATGCACTCGTACTTGACTTGATTTGATGGGCAGGTTTCACCAGTTTCTCTGCATTGACTCAACATTGCTCCGTTGTTGGTGAGCAACTGCTGCTGCCATGTAATTTGCTGCCATTAATTGATTAGCTGTGCTGTTCCGGAAATCCTCTATTGAAAAACCAGTGTTATCACCATACAAACCTCCACCGAGTGCCATATTGGTGGTTGTGCTGAAGTTAAAAGCACTGCCTGTATATGCTTGTTTCACTGAAGACAACACATCAGTACTGCATGGGAAGTGTGATAATTTTGCGAGCTTATATGTGTCTTTGGTTCGGATGTTCTTTTCCTCTTCGTTTTTGGTTTTAATTCAGACTGCGAAGTCACATTGCTCGCTGGTTTATAAATAGAATTATCTTTACTTATTGATATGGCTGGTTTGAATATATTTTACTGATGTTGTAGGATGAACCTCTGAAGATATGCTGTTAAACATTTGGGCCATTTGGAAAGTTTTATCATGGTATAGTGAAGAGCTGCTGCTTGCAAAACTTGACAAATATCTTTCTTCATTGGTGTATCTGTCCAGCATTTGAGGTATTTTTGGTAAATTTCTCAAACTATCCAATGGAATCGCCGAATGTGAACTGTATGGTGTTTTGAATGGTAATGAGCCAATAAGTGATGTTTTGAACAATTTATCTGACTTTGAGACTTTGCAAGACTGTCATTCTCTTTGATAACATTCAATGTCATTACCGGAGGATGCGCCGTCATATGATCATTTTTCAGAAGACCCCTAGGTTAGGTATTCTTAACTCGCAGGGATTTTGTTGCAATTCTTGTGTTCTCTGCATAGACCTAGGCACTCCATAGTTATTAAAGGTTTGCTGCACATTTTGTTGTAATTGATTGCATTTGAACTGCTCGCTTCTGCCTTATGTTTTTCAGAGTTATTTGTACTGTAATTAGTTGCATAATCTGTGTGAGCAGATCTTGTTTTCGAACTTGGTTTGACATTTTCCAATTTCCATAATCTAAGGCTGTAGGTCCTGTGTTGAATTACATGCATACAACTTTTTGTTGGCCAGTTCTATATCATTTAGGGAGAAATTACTTATAGATTGTCCACTAGAAAGGCTGTCATATGAGTATGGTGAGCATGTGCTACATTTGATTGATGTAATGTCATTATGAGAACGTTCTTGTGAATGAGCTGTGGATATTATGTGGTTAATAGTTGACTTTGTATTCTTTGTGCTGCTGGTTATTAATTCCGAGATTAATGCAATCGCTTCAACTTCGTATCCTTTCTGTTGAGGGTCATTGTGGTTTTAGGTATTTCTCTCGCCATAGTAAAGTTAAGTTCATGTACTTCACCACTATTTCTCCGATCATGTTCAGCATTCAAGTACCCATGTTTATCATATCAATTGCATCGTTTTTAGTTGTATTAATTGTTTTGAGCGATTCCACGGCGGAGATTCCTTTTTACTGTCATGAGCCGCGTCGTTATTATATTGTGTATATCTCTGTTTCCGTACTGTGTCTCTCCATATAGTTACGGCACTTTTTCACGTAAACTATTTAATTTCGCCACTTCGGATTTCTCACTTAAAGCCAAAGCAATGTCATCAACTGATGGTGTAGGCATCGATGATATTGAATGAAGAGATTGTGTAATTTTTGGTAATCATTTTTACTTTGTGCTATTCCAGTCTTCTTTAGTATCGCTTGTTTTCTTTGTTGTAACGGTGACCTCTGGTCATTGTAAGCTCGTTTTTCATTGGAAACAGAGAGCTTTTGGATCCGGTAGTATTTGAGGCGCGCTTGATTGCGGAGTTTGGTTTGTGCTGGCTGGGGCGACTGCTGTGTTGTGAATAATTCGATGGTTGTGCCTGGGAGTAAGGAGAGTGGGCTGGTGAAAAAGTCCAGTGTATGAACTTTGCTGATAAGAATCTGGGCCTAAAGAAGTGTAATCTTCATGTACTCTCGATTGCTTGCTTACAGCAGGCACCTTAGAAGTGTCATAGTATGGTGTGGATTTTGGCTGTAGTTGGTAATGGCTCTTGTTGTGATCTACAAAGTAATTCGGGTTGTAGAGCCTAAGACACTATTCGAAGCATAAACATGTTGCGAATACGGCGAGTACGGAGATTGAGGCGCTTCACGCGGACTGCAGCTCTTTTCAGGACTACTTTTAATAGAAGTCGTGTCTTGATAAAATCCTGCGCGAATTGTTCCATTTATTATAGGATATGTTATCTTCTGGAAATCATGTTCTGGGAGATGCAGTGATTGAATTAATGGTGATGCATGAGACATTGATGTCTCGGAGAATCAAGATCTGACTGAATGAGGATCTTTCCGATACTGAACTTCCTGTACTAGTTCTCCTTTGGCGTGGTCACAAGATATTCGGGAGAGGACTGTCCCCACCGTCTAGATTTGGCGTATCGGGATCTGTAGGAGAATCGTATTTACTGTGTGACTGCTTTCGGACTAGTGTTTTTAGGTTCGTTATTTACTTGTTCAGTAGGTTTATCTTCACTGTCATTTCGTCATCTTTTTCTTAGCCACTGCAGTCGCGGATGTACTTTTCGGGCACCAAAAGCCTTAAACCACGCGCTGAGATTAGGTGTCGCTTTTTCCTGCTTGGTTTTACTGCCGCTGGAAGATCGTCTCGACTTCAGCATCCTTTGCTTGGCTGAACTACTACAGGTTCTTCTTTTTTCAATGACTTTTCCTTTTTTTTCATCTTTTCAGTTCCTGTTTAGTAGTGCTTTTCTGAATTTCAGGTTTATGCTGCAGCATCGTTGAAGTTATGGTCATTACCTAGAGTGAATTCAACAGTCGGAAGTACTGATCCCAAGCTTAATTTGGGGCTTGATTCTTCTGCTTTACTAGAATCTCTTATTTTACTTACGGCCCAGTTGGCGTGGCTTCTTCGTCTTTCAACATTTTTTGTTAGTTAGTAAATTCCCTTTACCTTTTCCTGGTTGTAACCTATCGATTGTCCTTTGGATTTCCCTTCTTTGAGCATTTTTGGCTCACGAGATGAAGGTCGTTTCGAGTGTTGTCCTTCCGTGAAGTTGACTTTTCGCTTGGGAAAATTCATCATCTAGGCGACTATTATCTCTTCGGTTGAAATCGTTTGAGCAGGGCTATCACAAGGAGAACTAACTGCAGAACTTTTCGGTGCGTCATCAAGCCATTTACTTATGTCTTTCACAGCCTTCTAGTGCTTCCGATGCAGATTCATTTTGGCTTTGCTCTTTTATGGCTTTTTATTAGCAGGTTTGCTCTTGTATTTGTATGTCCAAATATCATCATCCGAATTTCTTCCTCTTCTTTTTACTTGCACTTTCATTGACGTTATTCGATCAGATGCTTTTTCGGCGCCACTATGCTCGGAGTAAATAATTGTGAATAAAATGATTCTTTATATTTCATTCTTGCTTTCAGTTTTTCAATGTTTCTCTTAGTTTTTATTCTTATCCTTCTGGAATATGTAAATTTTGCTTGTCAGCAGCTTTTTGCTTAATGTCAAATAAAGAATCCCAAGCATCTTTAGCCGCATGTCGTCTTCTAAGTTTTATTTTGTCATATTTGTCATTAAAAAAATTTGCATCATTTTGCTCTTGGTGATTTAGTTCAGTTGGAGATGGAGAAGGAGTGTGAATAGAAGGCAATGGGCTGGCACTTCGACTCCTATTTGAACTTTCCAGTGATTCTTGCGAAGGCGCTCGCTGTAAAACCTCAACGGGCTCAGCTTCTTGATGCTTGCTCTTCTTTTTCTTCTGTTTTGATTTCTTACCCTCCTTTTCTTTATTTTTGCCGTGTTTCTTGCTATGCTTGCTCTTTGTAGATTCACCATGTTCCCTATGCGAATTTCTTTTATGGTTTTTGGAATGTTTGCCATGTCGGTGGTGGCCTTTGCGTTTCTTCTTAACTTTACCTTCTTTATTTTTGTGAGATTCTTTTGATTTTTTTGGCTCTGCTTGGGTTTCTTCCTCATTTTTTTCTTCTTTTGTTGCTTCAGTCGAGTTAAATTTCGACTCACCTGTAAAATATATAGTTTTTAAACTATTACAGTAGCTCTGCTGTTGTGAAGCAATGATCTTCCTTATATTTGGTTAATTTATTGTTACTATTTGGTTAGTTTATTGTACAGTTAATTTTTAAATAATATTCCTAGACAGGGACAACTAAGCTTTCGAAGGAATGATGAAATTCTAAATATCGTTATTTTATGAAATGTCTCTGTTGTCCAGAACACACTACAACATACTACTAACGAGGCATAGTTGCCATAAAAAGAAATAAATGTGATCTCAAAGTGCCGACTGCTTTTTATTTATGCGGGTAAACGAGCAAACAGATCTGATGTGAAATGACACTGGTGCCCATGTATATATTATACCAGAGGGTGTAGAAACGCGTTGGGTCGTTCTGGGAATACACTCTTTTTTTCAAAGATTCCCAGTCGTGTCGCTCAAAATGCAATGTATTATCTCGCAATTTCCTTAATTTTTTTTACCTGTATCAGAATGAGATTTTCGTTTCTTTTTCTTATGACGAATTGGAGATTCACTTGTCTTAAGCTTGTGCTTTCTGGAAGGAGTTGGTAGTTGATATTCAACTGCAATTTCTTCATCAGATGATGAGAGTCTATGAATGTATTTTTCAGTAAGCCGGTCAAAAGCAGCTTGCAAATTATCGACCATGGTTGTGTACTCTGTAATGTAAGTGTGATATTAGCTAACGGTAAATATAAATCAAGTTAACTTAAAGTATCATATAATCCTACTAACCATTATCTTGGCCATTGTATAGACGGCAGTTATTGACAATAAGCTTGAAATCGGCTTTAAACATGGAAAAATCTGTATAATATCCAGTGTCAAGCCTTTGTTCCATTTTACGAAGATCCATAGGGCGTCTGATGACTGCATAGTAATTTGGTGCATACTCTTCTTCAACAGGGTCCATAAACGGCCAGGCATCTTCATGGGCAGTTAGCTGCTCAAGCACTTTATACATATCAGTTTGAATGTCTTCCTCAGTTTGGCTGAATCTAAAAAATCAAATTGTTATGAAAATCTTACGTAAAATTAAATGTCAACAACTATATCCGATTGCAATAATTATAATTTTACATCTGAGAGGTCTTGAGTTTTTTCCGAGTACTATTAACTGGCTCGTCATTGTCCGGTATTAATATTTGTCCAGTAGCAGAAGCAAGAGAGTTGTTAGTTTTTCTTCCGGTTTTTACGGGTGCTTCTGGTGGCGGTTCTCCTTTTTGGGTAGCAGAGGAGTTTTTTGACTGCTTGTCTTGGCCTTTAGAATGTTTAGGCACTTTTAGAGGCATCTCTTCTCTCTCACTTTCAGAATTTTCTGAGGAATCAGATGATGGCGACTTGGATCTGAAAATTCAATGCAAGTTCATATTTATATAAAATTGTATAGGATAGAGATAATAAAAAATGATTATTTAAAATTAAAAATGCTATAGTACCACTGCAAGTGCGAATTGGGCTAGGTCACAATTCCATACAAAGTGATCAGCTTATTATAAAATATTGTTTAACAAGGCAACATTACTAACATTTGTTGCTAAAGCAATTTACAAATGGAGGCTTTAATAGAATATGGATGTTGCTGATGATGCTTCTTACTAGTTTACTTGTAGAATTCGGAACAATAGTATGAAATATTTAAAATAAAAAATATATTTGAGAAGACGAAAATCGTCCACTAATCCTGAAATATCAACAAATAGCTTCATTTTTTAATTCCGTTCTTCTTTACACCATGTAATAGCCGACGTCTAAACCATTACACCCACCTGGTGTTGTCCAAAATAAAAGTTTTAGAAATAGTAGCATATGTTACTCTTTATTAGATCAGCTACCTGCCAATAAAAGTGCCACCAAAATTGGTCCAGCCATTTCACAGATTAGCCGAAACAAATAGACAACCAAAAATTTAAAAAATGTTACATGTTGTATGTGCCGTATATAATATATTCACATGCATGTAGTAAAAAGGATATTTCAATATTACAAACAAACACTCCAATTTTACTTATATGTAATTTGTACAATGTTTTATGGGAAACAATCTATATTAATATTATAAAGCTGAAGAGTTTTGTTTGACACACTAATCTCAGGCACTACTGGATCAATTTGAAAAATTATTTCAGAGTTAGATAGCTTATTTATCGAGGAAGGCTATAGGCTATATATTATCACGCTACGAGTAATAGAAGCGGAGCAACAATGAAGAATGTTTCAAAATCGGGGGTATTTTTTCATACTTGGAGCTTCAGCTGCGTACGCTGAGTAAACGGTTGAAGTTTCATAAAAGTCATGTATGAGAGTATTATTCTCCTTTTAAAGGTCTACAAAACAGTCCGGGACAGCATATGTCTATCTTTTAAGGTTAGCTCCCTATAATATATTACATATTTGAAAAAAAAAAAAAAAATTGCATCATTTGTGAAGGTGTTTTCATAAATATGATAATAATCCTTATCCAAATAAATACTTTATTTATCATAAGTAATTCATTTTAAACAAATTGCTTGTTTTATCATTCAACTTAAACTAGTATTTTATGATGAGATATCGCAGTTTTAAAGAGAGCGTTAAGCCAAAGCAATGGGCCAAAGTAACTATTCCACGCGGACGAAGTCGCACTCAAAAGTTGGTGGAAAAATATGCCCCGAAAGCTCGAGCCAAAAACTTTAGTATCCCTTTCGGTCCATCCCATATTTAATAAAGTTTTTTAAAGAAAGCATCGATTTCCCTGTAAATACAAAAATACGGTAACACCTGAGGTGAGATGTTGACTCATTTTCTACACTGAGGTGTAAAGTTTAGACAATTAAATGTTTAATATATTTTTAGATCGTACAGAAGAAAGCGTCAGTAACCGAACTTTGTCAATAGATTTTACCATTTTGGAAGTGTCTCTCGCGAAAATAGTGAAACTTATATGAAAAATATTTTTTTTGAGTTCTCGAATTCAATATCATTTTATAGACCTGAACATGCTCACCCGTAGCTTTTTTTTTAGTTTCAGGTACTAATTTTTTTTGGGATTAACCCAAGAAAAAAAGTTTTTTCAAGTTTCATGTGAAAATCATGCGCTCCTGATACCTGGCGAACTTTATAAAGAGCTAAATAAATCGTACTCTGAAGGCCGAATACTTTTGATCCTCTTAAAGCGACAACGGACGACAGTCATTGATGTAGTATCAATTCCAAAAAGTATTAGTCACAGATTGCTTGTAGCTAATGAAATTTAAGACTGCCATTCTTGCAAAGTGTTCTTAGGAGTTTGTAGAGATAGCATTTATGTGGCCGATCACGTTAGTAAAATTATTTTGTTTAATTCACTTTGTTTTAATGTAGATTTTTCATAAGAATGCATTTTATAAACATTCTTTGGAATTTGGATACAAATAAAAACAAAGTATATAAAGTCACTTCGTTCGTTATTCATGTTTTGAGTATATAGAAATGATCTTATGTATATCACTTTCGGCGTTAGTACTTAAAGTAGCCCAACAATTATATTTGGGTTTTTGAATAACTCTGATGAATGAAGACTCAAGTGGGGATCAAGATTTCAATTCATTGGTTAAAACCAATGAATCCCAATAATCTGCAGATGAAGACTAGCAACAAGTAAGTTATGGTGACAATGATAATCAAGATGTTGAAGTCATTTCCATGGCCTGGATGTCGACAGAGAGACAGACATAATGAATCTATAAGGATTCAATTTTTTGCCAATCGGCAACAGAACCCTATTAATCTTGGCTCCTAGCAAATAATTATAAAACTTCTTATTATAAAAAAAAACCAACCTCAGCAGATTTCGTCTTTTAGCCCTATTCTCACGAGCAATTTCCGGGGCTTCCTTTCTTTCTTCCTCTTCTTTAACTTCATGCGCACTTTGTTTTGTTGTTACTTCTTTCTGTTTGATTTTTTGCAGCACACGACTTGATGTACGCCTCGGAGCTAACTCTAATAACCTTAAAATACAATTATTAATTTCAGGGTGTTTTTTATAAATTGTGACTACATATTCATTTTCATTCGCGAAATATGTAGTGAACTAACTTATAGTTCTATTCCTACAGCCTTTGCTAGTTCATAGTGATTTTAATAGAAGACAAGATGAATCCTCAAACTGTTTTTGAAACTTTTTTACACTTCAGCTGATATTTATATCTAACTTTTATTGACTTTATTTGACTGGAATAGCGACAAAGCGGCAATGTAAATCAGTGGTCTCTTAACACTATCCTTAATAACCGATGCAATGAAAAAGAGGTTTCTTTTCGCAAGGGCAAAACCAAGATATTCGCTAGAAGCACTTATAGTTTTGAATAAATTAAAACATTGATAATGATCACAATCAGTGACAATGAATCAAATGCATATATAGCGCCATTTTTTATAAATATAAAATTCGCATGAGCTATTGACAGTTTATAAATAATGTAGCAAGGCGAATCATTGTTTCATGATGTTATACAATGATAATATTTTGGGATTAATTAAATAAGTATTTTTTAAAACATTGTCGAAAAATGTATGGCATAATTTGCGAATACCTATCAAAAACCTAGAAATAGCTTGTATTTCAATAGTGATAGTACTGTTGGTATTCCCAATAAAATAAACTAAATATGTACATATATACAGTTGTTCCTTCTATTAAATTCCCATTGTAGTGTATTATATATTTATTTTATTTGTGAAAACTGTAGATTTGTAATACAGCAGAAGACATATTTTAACCCTTTGACCGTCAATGACGCCTTAAGGCGCCACACCAAATAGACTTTCTATTGTGTCTGGAATCCTGGCATTCAATGGGTTACAATTCAAAATTTTTAAAAAGTGAAGATTTCACTTGTTGGGATTGAAGCAAGCAGTGTAAAAAATATAGATACAAGTAATTTGATAATATATTCAAAATTCAAACTCATTCGCACAGCACTGAATAGCATTAACTTCTAAGAAAAGCTGCAAAATATACCTTGATTTACTCTGTTGGGGTTATGATATTTAACTAAGCTAATTTACAACAATTACTTACATGAATTGACAAATTGATTATTAAAAGTAAAGGTCCTTTTTACTAGATAGGCTGTAGTTTCAAGCAATGATGATGTAAATTAGAACTAGGTTTAATACCCTATCATTAAAAAGTTTATGGTCTTACAATAGTGTAGTCAAGATTAATTTGACTTGGTATATCATACACATTAAAATAACAATAAATACATAAAAAACAACACATAAGTGTGTGCAACTTCACATTAACATACCTTTTCCGTTGGAGACGTTCCTTTTCCTGAAATAGTCTAGGTATTTCAGGTAAGAAGTTCTGTGACAAGGATCTATATAGCTCCTTTTCAACCTTGCTGGTAGCTTTACTAAACTTCTCTGTCAGGTGGGTCCAGTCTTCTTCAGTGAAGCATACAACTTGCCAGACACGTTCTGTTTCATCATCATCAAGCCAATCATCCCCATAAAACCAACCCCGCTTCTTGCTCTCTTTACTTTTCTTCTTTTTGTTTTTTCCTTTTGGTTTCTTTAAGATGTCCTCTCTATATAATCTTGTGCCATAGAAATACCAATACGCAGAATCATTGTCATCCCATCTACAAAATAAAGAATTACAATAAGTTTTAAATACATAACTTATCAAAAACTAACACAGTACTGCAGATAAGTGTGCACCTACCCTAGTGGCTCAACCCTCAAGCTCTCGGCTTCAAGATTTTTAAACAAATCAAAAACATCTTCAGCATCTAATCGGAAGTCACATAAAGCATAAAGAATTTCCACTTTGGTTCGAAGAGGGAGGAATTGGAAATCAATATCAGTATTAAATGGATTGTATCTTCCTGTTTCCTGACATTTTCTCCTGAACAGACGCCTCAAATACATCTGCAATAACAGTCATCATTATATGATGTACTCCAATGTAACAATCAACAATTTATATGAAATCAATGAGATAGTACCTGATAATTAAAAGCGGAGATGTCATTGTTGCCTAAACAGCCGTTCAGCAGGCGTACTATTAACTCAGTCAGAAGAGAACTGGCAGATTCTTCGGTCCCATCTGTGAGAAGAGCCTCCTCTAATTCCTACAATATTGTTGCTTGTTAGTGCGTCATTTATGCATGCAGATCATTTGATACTGGAGGATATCGTGTAAAGCATTATAATATGAAGATTTACTTACTTCAATGTCAAAATCCAAAAGATTGAATGCAGTCCTGAATAGGGAACAAAAATATGCAATAGACGGCACTTCCCACCATGATTGCAGGTCCAAAAATCGTGAGAAATTCATTCAGACATCACTTGCAGGAGTACTTAATACTAGAAAACACCTAAATGATATTTCGTTTCACAGAATCCCACCTAAAATACCATTAGACGATTGAAACATAACCTAAAAAGGCGTACACTCAAGCAGATCGAGTGATTAGTTTTGTGAAAACTGGTTTTCACCTTACTATCCTGTTTTAGAAACACTTTTAGACTTTAAATGATATTTATTAAACGTGTAGAGACAGAAAAACGAATATGCGTTGTGTATCGGGACACAAACGCCATAACAGTTTACAAAAGTTGTACAATAAAAATGCTAATAAAGCTTGGAAAATTATTAAAGCTGAAATCTACCATATATTTCTCTCTTAACCATTATCAATAATTACTTTGTAATTTTTGGTCTTCTATTTGTGAATTATTACTGAAGGATTATTAATATATTATTAAAAAGTTACGAAAAAATTCCTCCAAAAGGAAGTTTGAACGTGCTAGGGCTACCAACTTTTTTATTTTATTTGTCTATTATCCAATACTAAACCCCTTTACCCTCCCCACTTCTGCATCGATCTTATCTATGGTCATTGTTAGTGGAATATTGTAGGTATATATACGTTCATAGATACGTCTTTAGTGTAGCACCAGCTATATCGATTAATGATTTCACAGATAAGTGTTTCAGAACTGGTTTTGTCTAAAAAAAAAATAAAGACATATTGTGTTCCCATTCTATCTATAATAAATTTATAGATTTTTCAATTACGTTTATTTGTGAAAGCAAATTATTTTCAGATATTTTATACTGAAGTGGTTATCCATTAATTTCTGGACGAATCGTCTGATGTTTGCCATTTGCCAATCTTCGGTCTTTTTAGTCTCAAAAATTATTCTCGATTATTGAATTATTTAGCAGTTTTAAAAAAGGTGAAGTGTTGTCTACCATGTAAATTAATGTTATGGTAAGTAGTGTTAATCTCAAGATAGACTCTCGATAAGATGATAAATAGTTATTAATAAATGTTTTTTAATAAACAATCAATAGAAGGTCATCCTCCTTCTGAGCGCTAATTCAATTAATTTCAATTTTCAATTGTGTTATATATAGTTATAATTTTACTTTCTGCACAATTTAATCCATAAAGTGAATTAATTTACTACCTTATTATTTATGTTTCAAATAGGTACTTCCCAAATGCTTTCTATGATCACTTAATTAAATTAAATATTGAGTTCAACTTTTTTACAAAGCTTCATTTGTTAGAGCACCTAAAAGTTTTTATAAAGGCATGTAACTGTTTTAGGTGAGATTACAATACTGTTGATATTTATCGGGCAGATATGCCACGAGATATTCTGAGTGACAGTCTTGCAGTCCTAAGGATTGTAGAGGTACCTACCCTTTTGTTTTTTTACATTTTCATATTGTATTTAATTTAACATTACTGTATTTTTGATAGCAATTATTGTGCAAACAGCATGTTGTATATAAAGTTATGTTGTGTACAATATGTTCCACTCAGGAAGTCATTATAATTATGAAGTAAGTTTATTTGTTTGTTAATGATTTATTGTATTTTTTAAAGCTATTGTTGTAATTTTAAAACATTGTAATGACAAGTATTACGTAAAGAAATATGACATTGTATGAATATCAATGAAATTGAGCAATTAAATTATTAGATTTTAGGCATAACTTACAAATGTCAATATACAATGCAAAATAAAAGATTGAGAGTTACAAAATCACAGCAAATAATTACTCATACTATTTCAAATGCTGAGGTCAACAATAACTAACTACATGCACAACCTCACTCAAAAGGTATCCACAGCAAAATTTTGCCCTTTGCCTCGTTTAGGCAGAATTTTTAATTTTGTACCCATTCAGTGATGAGTTAAGATCAAAATTTCAATAAATAATTTTATGTTATAAATAATATAATAATAACTATACTTATCTGCTCAAACATAGCATGCGCATAGAATGTAGATTCATGTATTGTCTGTTGTGTGTTTCCATCCATGTTACATACGACTGCTTATGTGTAGTGTGGCTTGGACATTTTTTGTCGATATTCCTTTGTGAATGTGCATCTAGTTAGCTAATTGTTTATCTAAGTACAACTGATATCAAAATTACTCTTTTCTGTACCAACTCTTGTCATTTAATCCTATCCTTTTTAGATGACATTTAGAAATGTATATTTGTATTTTTAAGCATTTTATTTGATAGACATAATATTATTTATTAAGCTAAAGCTAAGTGGAAAAATAAACAGACTGTGGGTGCAAAATGGAGAAGGGTCACTCAAGATAAAGAACAATGGAAGTTTTTGGAGGAGGCCTATGCCAACAGGCACACTCAAATTAGAGATATACTGTAACTTTAATTTCAGAATCAAGGGTTCTTTTTTTATTATAATAATGATATCTTGGCAACCTTATTGGCCCCTATTTCTTTTCAAGTGCTGATTCATGGATATTGTTATCAATACATGTATTTTTTTTATATCATCAATTTAGTAACTGTCATAAAAG
>PQWD01013829.1:0-20681 GCA_019425675.1 Leucinodes orbonalis | reverse complement strand
AACTATAAAATATTCAGTAATTTTGTAAGAAATAATAAATCCCGTGAACTTACTTGTGTCGTAAAATGAGAACTTGCGATCTGGCAATACGGTTACGGTCTGATTCATTTATGGGTTTGGAGATATTATCAGATTATCTTTTTATTAAGAAATATTTGTACAACTGCCATATTTATGTAACAATTGCAGTATTCAAAAGCAAGCCTA
The DNA here is from genome assembly GCA_019425675.1 of Leucinodes orbonalis. Classification (NCBI taxonomy): domain Eukaryota; kingdom Metazoa; phylum Arthropoda; class Insecta; order Lepidoptera; family Crambidae; genus Leucinodes; species Leucinodes orbonalis. The sequence goes on along the minus strand of PQWD01013829.1, from coordinate 20,474 downwards.
AACTTTTGTCGTCACTTATTGGGTAAGTATACCCTCCGGCTCGACCCTTGCTTGTTACTAAAATAGTGCGTCACTCGCATTGACGTGCCCTTACTAAAGGTGGGTAATAAGCGCTCAGCATATTTCTTACGACGTCAAAGCCTTTAGGTGAACCATGCTAAATATGGATAAGCGAGATGAATAATTTTTGTTTACAAAAGGCTCGCCTGTTATAGACGACAACCTAGCGTTGTTTTTTATAGTTCAATAACAATAAAATGTTCACGCCAAGTAGTTGGTACAGTATTTTATCTCAGGATGGTAATTCTAAGTTTTACATAAGCCCAATTCCCCATATCCCTGCTGTGTGGAAAATCCGTGCCTATCAGTGGAAAGCGAATATTTACTAAGGATCTATATGCAAATTCTATTTTTCATGGGGACAAGCAATTGTCTGATAACGGTCCTTCATTTAAATACTTTGTTCCAAGTATTTAAAAGAAATGTGTCATGAAAAAGATAAAAGTTGTAGTTACTACACTGATGTTCAAAGAAGTCTTGAAACCTGCCAATCAATAAATAATCTGAATTTAAAGAACATAAAAAAATTCGTACAGTTCTCTGTTGAGTGTGGATATTCAACCCACGATCGTAACCAAATTAAGGACTCTGCCCACACAAAGCGAAAGTATGACATTCAAAATGTAAAGGGTTGCTACTATAAAAATGTGCTTATTTTTAAAACAGATTATTTGGCCACCTATAATGTGCACCTGAATGAACCGCGCGTACATATTTTATGTATTGTTGCCATGAATAACGCTGTATTTTTGGTACGGTGTAAGCCTCTAAACAAGAGACTAGTTGAGCGTAACGAACTTGTAGTAGACGCTCGACCCACATAGGGGTAGTGTAGCGAATAACCATCCTTTGTTATGGAGCTAATATCTTATTTATCAGAAACGCCAACTTTCTGGAAGCTATCGGCTTAATTTTACTTTTTTTCACTTGTAGTACTTTTGTAACTTGGCAATTTTTTTATTGACTTGCCAAATGTTAGGAACGCGATTTAATCCATACAATGGTTTGGTTTAAGTGGGTTTAAGCCTTTGTTCAGTATGCGTCAAGTTGCTTGTTACGAGTTTATAATACATTAAATCTACAAAAAAAGACATCTATCACCCACAAAACAAACAAATATTGTAAATTAGTGTTATATGTACGCCATTTAATTTAAATGATTCAATCCTTTTCATTCCGGTCTTGTTCAGTATGCTTCAATTTGTTTGTTATCTACATTAGACAGCAGCTGTCTATGAACTTACGCATTAGAATACTCGACATATTAATACACGAACTTGAGCGACAAGCAAATGGCGCATATGATACAAAGTTAGTTTTAGTTTTGTGTAATAAACAGTTCGTCAAAGATCGATGCTTTGTGCTGTTCTCTACGCGAAGATTAATTTATCAGCGAGCTGCTCCTAGTACATTTTAAACTAAAAGCATAATTATTTTATCTAAAACATGAACTTTTTATATTTATCCTATTAGCACAGTGACGTAGTTTTTTTTTAATTTCTTAATGAATCCGGTGTCATTACCTACTTTGGCAAGTAAAACGTGTCCTAGATCTGAAATATGTGATTAAGTGTTTCATACTTACATTAGCCAGCTGATCGAAGCGGCCAAACAATTCGTTGAGCAGCCGCACCAACTCCTGCGCACTGCACTGCGATGCGAGCACCGTGAAGCCCACAATATCCGCAAACAGTATGCTGCAACAAATAATATATCTTTTGAAAATTATCATTATACAAATAAAACAGTTTTAACTATGAGTAGTATTAAATGATTCTTTAAGTTTAAACAATATTTATTGATAGATTAAATCTTAGTGTTACAATATGACTGTTTCCCGCGTACAATGCTAATGTCAAGAGAGAGATATTAGTGACGTGACATCACTCTTCAATTGATTAGGGGATGGGTAGCGTTGGTCGTTTCATTTCCGTCTAACAGTAGGGATGTTGACAAGTTTGGAAAAGAAATGTAAAACGATTACTACGAACTCTTAGAATATACAAAATATACAGTACGGAACATTCATATATAATGAAGTTAACAAATTATCTAAGGAGGGAAATGTGGATATATTTGGTGAATACAGTGCTTTCCTCAAATCAATTGCTTATTTGCATCAAGGTACACTGTAATTTGATTTCTGGTTTTTACCTAAATTATGTTATTTTGTGTCCATAGCTATATATTTGTTTTTTATATTTTAAGCGCAAGTTTTGTCTGTGAAAGCCGTGGCAGCCTATAATTAAGGCATCACTTAATCATGTATTCATGTGTGTCCAATACTGTAATTAAATTTACTAAGTGTATGTTCTTGTTGGTTGTCCAATAAATAAATAAAAATAATATTCGGTATTTCCGATACAATTGATAAAACAATAGCTTATTCGTCACTGTCATACCGGCGCACACAAATAGAAGGCAAGTTCCATAGTTTTAAATTTAATCAAAGTAGTTCGCTACTTCCATTTCTCCAGCACGGTCCATTACTCAAAGTGGCATATAACACAGGACAGGCGTCTCGGTGGCGGCATGACAGTTCCCAGGGAGAAACTTAGAAAAAATATAAACCAAGACTCCGATGCAACACTTTACAAATATGGCTGCAGGGAAAATTTAGGATTTGGAAGCAGACATCAATTTAAAATGAGATTCCTTTTTGTTAAGATTCAAATTAGTATGGGTTACTTTTAAAAGACTTTGTCCTCAGGGATTGTCAGAGACGAGCAGCAAAAAAAAGATAAGGTAGAAATAAAAACGACCAATGTTTCTTTTTAATCGTAACCGTATCTTGAAGTTAAGAATAATGTAATGGCAACACACTTGAGGGACTCTTTAAAAAAGTACGAAAATTTAACGACGTGCTTTACATATTTAATGCAATAAATAAACAAGAAACTATGTCATGGCTTCGCGCTTAAGACAAAAGTCGGACTAATAAAGAGCTTGCCATAATCCGTTAATGCGTCCTCACTCTTCCATGTGTGCCGAAATCCATCCATATGAGCAAGACAATGGAGCCTTTTTCGGTTGCACTTGAATTCATTTTTTAAACTCTATAACTTTTATTTGTTTATGTGATTGCGACTTTTGTAGTGACCTGTATAAGTGGACTTTATAGTTATCATCAAAAGTTCAACTTAAACTATAGACCAGTCAGGGCTTCTTTATGTTGCACTACCTTACATAGACGGCAACATTATTTTCAAACATAAAAATTTGAACGAGACTGTGGTATAAGCTCGTCTGTGTAGACTCCAATCTCACAATTTTTTGCACCATCACATGTTTGGTATAGCTGTGCGCTATGATATAGGGTGAGACTTTAGTGAAATTACTGGATACAGTGAATAAATCTGGAAGTCACAAGTGAAGCAACTGAATTATGGTCCTTATCAGGATCACTGTATTTTAACACACAGATGCTATGATACTTTCTATCCGGAAGAAAATTGCTGATTGAATGTGGAAATACGCGGGTGTTTGCTTATAACTTAATTTAATTAAAAATATAGGGATATATAAATTTATAACTATCTGTCTGGTTTCATCCAAAACAGATAAGAGAAAAATTTAAATGAGAACAGCTTTATTAATAGACATTTATTACACCTAAAGTTCCAAAAAAGATTTCCATAATTTTCTCATATTCACACTAAAATGCTTGGTCATCCAATAATTCATAAAATATTGAAAATTGAAACTTTGGCAAATTGAACACAACGCGCGAATCCGTAAAATGATTAACGCAGAAATGAAAGTTGAACCATCGAACACACTCATTCAATAAACTTCAAACAATTAAGCTCATGCATTGGTTATGTAAGTTGCCAACAGGGTTTTCAATTGAGGCGCATATTCGAAATATTTTCGCAAATTGATTGATAGACGTTTGGTTTAACTTTTGTTATTACACTCTGGGAATATTTACTATGCATTAAATAGTCATTTCAATTAGTCACCTAAAACGAATACGTGTTGGTATTAATCAATACATCAAATTTCACGTAAGCGTGAAATCATAATAAGAATTTAAAATTCTGGGCACGACGTATATGTATTTAAAATTTTAAATAAATATTTCGTATATACGCCAGGATCGAGTGCAGTAACTGCCGGTGATGCTTTTATAGCTTATATTGTACACGTTGTTATAAATATTTAAATAAAGTGTTTATCCTTAGTAATTATTAATTGCCGAGTGTTGTAATATTTGAAAAGTAAAACAAATGTGTAGATTTTCATTCCCATACAGAATTAAATTAGTGTACCATATTAGCTCGTATGTTCTTTGTTTAGATTTAATATCTAAACAGTTTTAACAAATTTTGTACGTTTAATACAATACTGTAATCCTGATACACATAATATTTTTACATGAAGTATCACATTATCATAGCCTGTAATCTCGTACTGCATATTGAGATTCTTATACGAAAGCAGGGGTGATTGTAATTATTAATGTTTTTATATATAATTATTTAGCTAGGTTGGTATGGTTAAAAGGAAACAAAATCAGACATTTAATGTTAAATGAACGCATCTGAGTGATTAAAGTACGTCGCATTTCTACTGCGACGCATTAACGAGTGTATATTTTCTCAGATATAGCTCCGCAGATATAAATCCGCAGACGGATATCAGACACAACGGATTTTATATTGTATCTGTAATCCTGGCGGTTAAAAAAGTCAATTTAAGCATATATTCTGATCCTAAATTAAATTTTCAATTGCTCCATACAGATAACAGCGCAGACTATCTTGACAAATTTTCTTATATTTATAATAATTAGGTAAGGAACCAAGAATACAATCCATTTGGGCCTATGCTTTACTCGAGACAGTGTTCGTGATGAGAAAGGACACTGCATTTGGTATCTTGCGAAAGGTTGTTGAGTCACAGTTATCTGTTATATCACACCCTTCAGCTCGGAATACAACTAAATTGACGTCTAATTTGGAGGGATTTTTTTTTAACAATCAATTTCAAATTCTCCCTTCTCTCTCTTCAACCTGCCGCAGTCCACTGTTGGGCATAGATCTCCCCATTTTTCTTCAGATATACCGGGCCTCCGCTTTTCTCATCAATATCAAATTCACTGTTATTTTTTATACCTGCCCACATATCATTATGCAGATAATCTTGTCGTCCCATTGACGATAAATATAAAAACGAACACACGTCTGAGTTGATTGATTCTACCTTTGGTCTTTAAAGGTCGCAGTCTCCGAGCATACTCCAGTTCCTCCTGGTCTCGTTAGTCGCGCACTAATGAACGTTTCTATACGTTAAACGAAACCATTTACATAGTTCCCAGCGCAGTCTTGGTGACAGTAATTAACTCGAATGTTTCCAACCGATACAATAGGAGCATGTTTTTTCTTAATTAACTAGAATTTTAATCGTGACATTGTTGTTTCGATTGCAGTAATATTTACTATTTACATAATTATGTGCCAGGAATCCAGGTAAAAGTATAAATATTACACGTGTAATTATCTTTACATTCGTTAAAATATACTTCTACAGATACACGCAATAAGTTTCTTGTGTGCTTGGTAAGTTTAAATAAAACAATAAAAAGTTCACGAATGCATATATTATGGTTGATTCAAAAGTATATGTAAAAGATTTATATGAACAAAGATATTTAAAATTTATTTAGGTATATATCATTATTATTTGACGTTGTCATTCTGGTAGCGTTTGTGTATATACAACCGATCTACCTAGATATTGTGATGTATCATTCATGAGCTCATCGCTGCTAAGAGATTAGCACTCAATATTATTACGTATCACATTAGTGACATTGCTGCTCAAGTATAGACACAGGTGGAGCGAAATCTACTTAAAGATTACTTAAAATTCAAATGAATCCTACTTGCGATTAACATTACAGTATTAACCTAACCTTATTTATGTATTTTAGATCTGGAATTTTTAGTTATGTATGTCGTACAGGTAAAAGAGTTTTTCTAAATAATTTTATTATAAGCTGCTAAGAGTCTAGCGCCGCCTATATGTAGTATAGGTGTAAGAATTAAGTTATTTCAGTATATTTTCTTACCTCTGGTATAAAAATATATCTTATAATCTGGTATTGTCTCTTCCTTCAGCTAGGAGCATAGACTAAATATAGCGTGAGAACTTGCAAACAAAACTCAATTTTGTCTCTACTACGAAATTGTGAACGTCCCTATTGTTATTAATTGTGTTTCATTGACGAAACGCGAGGACAACTTAAACGCAGTTTCGAATACACAATCAGCTGATTCAATTTGCTTAATTCCAAGAGTAATATTTACTTGGCGAGAACAAACACAACCATGACGGTAGAGCAACTTGAAAACAAGTGAATTGTTTGAAAAACCTTTGAATGATCAACATGGTTTGTGTACTTTGCTTCGTTGAAAAAAAAACAGCTAGGACGGAGTGAAATAGAATAGAAAAACCGTTTCATTACTTAAAATAATGAAAAAAAATCTAAAGAACATAAATCTAATAAAATTCAAAACTCAATATAATTGTTTTTGTTTATTATATTTGTTTACTGTTTTGTCTAAATATATTTTATTTCAGTGTCCAATAAGTAAAATCTATGCTAAGTTGAAGTAAGCCATACTCGGCACAAGCGAATGGACCCGGAATCGGTTTAACTGGTGTGATACCATAATAGCCTTTTTAATAGGAAATTCCTGCATTGTATACTGCCCATTCTGGGGGAACGAGCAGTTAGGTACTCCTGCCGACTAAACTTCCCTGAGTTTGTGCACTACGATGTTTATCTGCCTTTTACATTAATATAAAATAATACTTACAAAAGAAACAATCCGTAGCACAGCTCCAAAATTTGTATGTAATTTATCAATTGTTTATGCTAGTACTTTCATCCTACTCTAAGGATAAACAAACCCAAAATGCTTATAGTATATTAACCTGGAACGATAATTCAGCTGAAAAAATAATTTGAAACAAAGGAACGCTACGTGTTTGCAAACCATTACATAGGTAAGTAAAACAGGGTAAAAAAAAGGTTAACATGATTAGTATTTACGTTTTGTTTTGGTTGTATACAGTGGTATATAGGATAATCCTCTTATCCGGGGTGTGTATATGTTGCTTATAACCTGAAGTGGAGAGCCTCACTGATCCAGTGAATACACAGAAAGGCTTCATACGTTTGCTATTATGTAATATATTTTTTTATTATATTGGTGGCAATGATGTAAAAAGTATAGATTTGTGATATGCTCATAAAACAATCGAAAAATGTGTTCCGAATGCAGCGACAGCACACACACACACACATATTTCCAATGAGCGTACATTTACCTAAACAAAGAGCCTCTTTGGGGGTTGTTTTTGAGGCACGGATGACGTATGTACCTTTATATAAGTATACAGAATATCATTGATTGGTGGCAATATTATATGAGATTACTTTTAACGGAGCTCACACTGGGTGACGTATTACACTTATGTCAAAGCAATAGAAGCTTCTCAGACAAATACTCAAACCTTATTATACTTCAAAGTATTGTAATTGAGTTTCACTGAATATTTTAGGATCAATCAAACTTCGCTTTCCAAACAATGAACACGGTTCTGTCGACTGTTAACAATCTTCCTAATAGCTGATGTGTATAGCAATGCCCTTACAGGGTAACGTTGAGGAACCTGGGAGGTTACTGCCATCTCTTAAAACAGTATTACCATAACGATACGTTAGCATTTTTGTTTCAGAAAAGGCGAAATAAGATTATTTTAATACTGTTTAAGAGATTGCGGTAAGCTCCCCAGTTAAAAAATGCTAACGTATCATTATACACTGGACAGCAAATAAATCGGGCCATCCGATACTTTGGAACTCTATACCGATTTTCTCAAAAAGAATAAATCTCACAACTGCCAAAGTCATGACTATAGAAAGTGCGTTTCATGACGATTAAAATAAATTGGATTTAAAGTACCGTCATCCTTCATTGCAAGCAAGAAACACCATGCTTACGCTTCGCTCTGTTTGGATAGAATTTTTGCTCAGTTTTTCTTTCTACCAGTGAGGGTAGTCCCTATATTTCTTAAAATGACAATTTTCGCGCTCGCTTGGCCAGTGAAGCTCGGTCGGAATTTGTATACCTATCCTTTTTTCAAAATGAAAAACGAACAAAGGGCTAGTGTTGTGATGGGACCCGCCATATCACCGCGTATCCTGCGAAATTTATTTGTCGTTTTGTGCGCGGAATGAACATAAGCAGGCATCTCAAGGCAATCCCATAATAGTTGTGTTGTCAGACATCCATTTTTGTTTTTATCATCTTTTTAAAACTGTTAGAAACGGCTTTGATGACTAGCTTAATTTAAAATCACAAAGTAAAATAGTCAAGTCCAGCACCTCGCTACAGTATCCGCTTAGCCTAAAAGGATTAAACAGTAATGTGCTTCCTGGCATGACGTCACTCCCTTTGTGGGCCTGCGCAATGATACTGAGACGTGTCTGGAAAATTAATTGGCTGATGTATAGACGGCGCGTCAACGTACAATTCATTAAGACGGCAACGTAAACACGGTGACATTTTATGTGATTTACAATGTAAATACAGGCGTAAATCTACATTCAACTCAAAATAAGAACTGCATTTCATAAGTTACGCGACGCGATGTAAACTATTTATGTTTAATTGCAAAAATATATAAGTATCAAAAAATATTTGTACATAATTAATTATATTTGAGTAGGTCTCCCCAAATGGGGGAGACCTACGTCCAGCAGTGGACTGCGATAGGTTGAATAGCAAAGCATAGCATATTTGAGTAAATAATTAGAAAACAATTTTTGATGGAATCGATTGGGTTAGGTGTAAGCATGGTGTAAGGTATTTATTTTTATTTGATTTTATTGGTTTACTAACAATTGTTACACTCATTCGCTCTTAAAAATACTCTTATAATTAAGTAATTAGTTACGTGTACAATTAATTATAGGTAAACACCACATGCATTTTATCTTATTTTTACTATACGCTCACATGTATAAATAGTTAAGGTAATATTATTTTTGATTATAAAAGATCCCAGTTTTCATACTTAATATAGTATTATGCATTCTACTGCTAGACAGGGGTCATCCTAATTCTGACGACAGACATTACAGTCATTTCAAAACACATCCAGAATTCACCTTACGAGAACTTGGTCATAAAAACCTATATGTTAGTACAATTAATAATTGTTTAGTTTGCCATATAGCGTTGTATTAAGCATAACTGTAAATGGATCTTATTTTAGTACTAAGCTAGTAATATTATATTTTTATTCAAAAAGATCTCCTAATACAAGTAATTAATATTACATTTCATGGATGAAGAGATTTTTTATAAAGGTGGGCCCTAATTCCTTATGTATTATGATGTCACAATCTAATACGCGAATGCTATATCTATCTAATAAGCCAATTAAGTATACATAAATAGTACTACATTTCACCAGCTACAAAAGTTTTATCGTAACGAGCACGCACTTAGTCGTTATAAAGTTCTGTATTCTCTGTCGGAACGGAATACGCCGTTAGTGGGTAATATCACAGTAGTTATTCAGAACATAACATTTGCCAAAGGTTCGGTAAAATAACCTTTAGCTCGCAAACAAAGGTGGGGTAGCGGCCATATATCACTTGTAAAATGACATTATATTAAGTACTTACTCCGCGTATAAAAGATGGCCAATCAAAATTGGGCGACCTTCTTTCGACGCTTCTTTACCAACGCGGTTAGAAATGAAGTTAAGTATATACGCAATGTAAATGATTCAATGTACACGACATCGAAATCTGATTTTTCTCAATCAATTCTTTTCCGACCAGACTAGGGTGGGTCAACCTGATTTGTAAATTCTGGAAATGTGAAAATTATGTTATCGGGTTTTATTGCATGTACATGTCACCTCTGTAAATATAAGGACGTCGAAACTGGCACTCGCGACTGTAATTTATACTACATTAGTAACTTACGATTTTACTGTCGAGCACGCACTTAAAACTACGTTGAAAACTTTACAATTCACTTTAGTATAATAGTTCGATTTGTGATAAAAAATATTATTTTGTTTACTTTAAAGCATAGAATGATATATAATATTAAAAAGTTGTTTCAGCTAAATACATATACAGTTATGTGGTAAGGCAATGAGACAATCTTTGATTCCAAATATATGCGCGCCGCGTCGTAACAACATTACTTTGTTATCCTAAAATAATAGTAGCCTAAGTTTTTGCTTATAACATCAGCAACCTGTCAATATAATAAGTCCGTCAAATGGACAGAGATTTTTCGACGCGACGTTTCAGAGATTACCCGGAACACAAAGACAGTCAAAAATCTGCGTATATATTCATATGTATATAGTAAGAACGATTATCTCAATATTTCAAACAGACACTTAAATTGTATTTAAATGTATAAATCGCATTATCCGTGAAGCCCGCATGACCCATGATAATGGATTAAAAAAACAATCACATGATTGTATTCTAATCAAAGTAAATATTTCCATAATTTTACTTAATGTTTTACTAAATGTAATTGAATTTTGGAGATAGCAAATTGCTTTTATCTTGTCTCCAATATTAAATCTGGTTTTCAATGTTTTTCATAACACAAACTGCGATAAGGTTACACAATTACAATCCCACCAAAAATGTCGCCAAGACTACATAATTATTGCCCTGTGAAAAATATATCAGGTCTTATGTAGAGCTAAGCTTCTGAATAAGAATATACACGGCCTTACTCTACGGACCCTAACTCCAAAAATTCTACATATCAGTATAAATGTGCATTAGGCGTTTCGCTACCGTCGTGGAGGTGATGCGAACATTTAGTTTCTGATCTGAAGTAAGTAATGAAACAGCCAAACCATATTTATTTACTGATATGCAGAAATTGTTGAAGTTAGGGTAGGTAGAGTTAGGCCGTGTAGATTCAGAAGGTTAGCTCTTCATGAGATTTGATATATTTTTTTTTACAGGGCAAACCTTATGTAGTCATCTTGGCAACATATTAAATTAAATGTTCTGGGTGGGATATCAATTCTTTTTGTAAGGCAGACTAATAAGTATTAATTGGCTCGTCTTAACGGGGCACTACCGTGCCCCCAAATAATGTTCGATTATAACACATTCTCTACGAAGGTAAGTATTACGGACCAATCCGTTTGTATAATACTTCAGATAGCAACAGACTATAAATAACACTTACTCAAAATATATGAAATTCCTTATAAAATACTTTTACACACATACATTGAAAGATGGAGGAATCTATTTAGCACTAAAATTTTTGTTTGATTAACAAAAATACACAACATTATACTGCTAATAAAGTTAATATTGGAAATATTTGAGTACAGCCTTAACTACATATTCTTAATCAAGTTAGGTATTTCTAAAGGTAGTGTTTAATAAATAAGCGATGGACCGCCGACTTGATAGAGATGGCAGGCAGAGGATGGATGCAGGTGTAGGCACATTTTTAACTAACCAAGAGTCGAAAACAGAAGAACAGTTATTCAAGTACTACATGATTGAATTTCCGTCATTACTGACGATTTTCTTCGAAATTCTCATAAGCTTTTGTGTGAGATACAATACATAATGTGACTGCGAAATTTATGATCAAACTGCTAGATAAGAGATATTGTATGAAAAATGGAATCCGTCGTCGCGTCATACATATCGATTGGACACGCCTAATAGGCACTGAAGGACTTCTCCTTTGAAACGTGATACTAGATAAACACAATGAAAGCGGGTTCAGTCTGCAGCGAACAAATAAAGTAATACTGAGGAGGTGGAATATAAATACAATAACTTAATTTTCTTATTTACTTTGTGTCTGAAGGATATGCTTAATAATAAATTATTAACAATAAATTATTCTGATTTATAAATAGATGAATTTTGAGAGACCAATCTTATTGATATAAAAATTATCGTGCACTACAGGATCATTTTTCACGGGCGTAAAAAACTGTTGCTATTTTTATATAACACTTACACTTAATAACAAGAATAAAATAGCTTTATACATAAATATTTGAATAGGATTTCATCAAATGGGAGTTATGACGATTTGCCACACTCCCGTTGTTGTCATATTGTTTTTCCAACTACTTCTTTTTCCACACCCTTTCAAATAGCGTCAACATTTTGCTTTTAGCTTAATTGTTTAGTATACGTGACATACACGTGGGTTTACATATTTTATTGATATTGTGAGCCGTTGTTAGGTAAGCTATATTTATGATCATTCTTTTTTTTCCTTACCCTAATTATATTATACTCGCTTTTGCCCGCGGCTTCGCTCGCATTAAATTGGGGATAACACGGTACTTGCATTTATCACTATACATACGATTTCAACTTTGAAGGTTTCGGGGTCAATTTCAGATTTTTTTTAGCAAAAAATATGTTATAGTGAGCTAACCTTAAAAGATAGACATATGCTGTCGCGGACTTTTTTGTAGACCATTAAAAGCAGAACAATACTCTCATACATGACTTTTGTGTAACTTTAACCGTTTACGCAGCGTACGCAGCGGAAGCTCCAAGTATGAAAAAATACCCCCGATTTTGAAACATTCTTCATTGCTGCTCCGCTTCTATTACTCGTAGCGTGATGATATATAGCCTTCCTCGATAAATAAGCTATCTAACACTGAAAGAATTTTTCAAATCGAACCAGTAGTTCCTGAGATTAGCGCGTTCAAACAAACAAACAAACTCTTCAGCTTTATATATTAGTATAGATTTCTATGACAAATTAAATTTTACGTAAAATATTAACAAGCGATTATTTCATAAATACGTATGCGGTATTATTTGGCCTATTTATAGCTAGGAAAGCCGACATAAAAGAAAATGTACTGTGTATGTTGATGGCGTCGGCTAACATACGCTATGAAAAAATTACGTCAAACTTTTCAAAAGCCTTTTACGCTGAAGAGTCGTATTCATTAATTACGACACAATTTTCATTGGTGAGTACCAACATACATACTTTGCTATTTAGTAGCTTGTTATATAAGTTATGTAATTCGCTTTTGTATAAATGATTCATCTTCTTAAGAGCATTAATAATACTTAAAATTAAATACAAGCACTCCCGTTTGAATTATATGAAATTATTGTCCGGGGGATTAATAAGGTTCGTTACTTAAGATCTTCGTTAGTAGAAAGAATCTTGTCTTTGTCTGGAGATAATTCCGGTTTTTAATTTACAAAGCCGATTAATTACGGGACAAAAGCGCGTGCCGTCCTGCGGGACTTGTGGACTAATTGGCTATACTTATGTGATTATTGCCTACAGCTTCGTCAGCGGGTACTTATTATGTTTAGATCTAATATAATTACCGGGTAATTCCTTGCCAAACATCTTATTTACCTTCATCATGGCGTAATATAAAAGTTCTTTAATCACCGCTGAAATTTATTCGGCCAGAAGATTACGAAAATCAAATTTAAATATATGCTAATCGAAAAGAAGAATTGAAGTACATGAGAATGTATGTATACGTTGATCTGCACATCCTTTATTCAGTTAAACTTAAATTGTAGCTATATTATTTTATTAAATAAATGAATACACACTCTTCAGCCTAACGTAGTCTTTTGCTGAACACAGGTCTTCCCCGTTTTTCCCCATCCTTCACTTTTTCCATTCAGGAACCATCATTAATTCCTTCGGTGTCGTGGATAGTCCTACGCTACGTTTGGCAAGACGCGGTCTGTATTCCAAAACCCATCGATCCTGCGACACAGGTGACTGACTAACAACCATTTTAAGTTGCTGTATCACTGCTTGAGCTAATGACAGCGATATGTTAATTTATGATGCAGGACCAGTATTATTCCATTATAATAGTCACGTCTAAATTCTGACACATAAAACTTCGATTTCATTAAACGTATGAGTAAAACAAACTAGTCATTGATAACTATTACTACTATTGATACTTTTATGTATTCCGATGATTGGAGTGCACTGCCTACCGCAGTCAATGAGTACCTGACAGAATCATTCTCATGTTATTTAGTCAAATCAAGAAACAATATTTCATATATTACTACTAACCACCGACGCCGTAGCCATAAGTTTTATTATTTAGTCCTATAAGATATAGGTTAAGGAAGAACGGATTAGGAATAGAATCATCCGAAACCTAAGGGTACTTACATAATTATAATAAAGTAGAAGTAATCTAAAAAAAATACACCTTGGATTCTCTACAACAATTTTAAATTATTTTTTAAAATTACTTATTTTATAAAAAAGCCGGATATTCTACAAAAGTACATGACTGACTGTGACAAAAAAATATGCTGTAATGATTAGAGCTCACCGACGTAAAACTTAAATTTACTTATAAAATCTTAGTACCAATAGTGGAACCTTAGCCGCATCGTTATGTGAGATAATAAAATACCACTTCCACTAAGGAATCATTACGTGCTGAGTCGGTACATACTCACTACATAAAATACACGTTCTTTTATCATTACTAGCACAATGAACACTCATTGCGTGCGATGTCGATCTTTAAAAAGAGTGGGATAAGGATCCATAGTGACAAATAACTCATTTTACAAAAAAGCATCCCGCAAAGATAATACACACATGAAGCAATGCATTAGATATCTCAACACCAAATTCATCATTCATCATATTAATATTCAATGAAAGACAGACTTATGTCTCTACGCTTCATCATACTTTGCAAACAAATTTCAATAAACACTCGCACATAAATATAGCATGTTCATTGAGAAAAACTTATGTTTTTGTGTTGGCGACGTGAGTTTACTTTGGGTATACGCCAAGCCAATGACAAGTGGAGTCACGTATATAATAAGCATCAATGCTAGTTCTATTCTAGCACCGAAGATTTCCTGCATCTAAAATACATAAAATCTTAAATAGAAATGCAGAATATTTTAATAACTTTGAATCTACAGTACGGGTTTGGAAAGCAACAAATGTGACTGGAAATACAGTTGACAGCGTCTTCAGTTTACTGTTTTAAAATATTGGTTATATAGTGTTTTAATAAAGCTTCACGTGACCGTAAGTTGTGTACAAAATTTTTCGTAACTCATCTCTTATTCACCCATGATCTTTTTTCTATGAGAATATATTGTTTAAATTAAGAGCATAACGAGTGATTAAGTAATAGTAATTACAAGATTGAGGCCAAGGCCGAGTTTCAGCTGCTAAGCCTGTCGGTCGGACAAAAGTATTGCACAATTAAACTGCATCCAGAACCTCCGTTTATCAAACTACGGGACTTGGAAAAATGCCATATATACACGTTAGACATACCAAAGTTTCGTACGAAGCGCATTCGATCCGCATTCCTTATTCGCCCGGCAAAGTTTTGGAAGTCATTACCAGTCTGTGTTTGCCGAAAAGCCACGGGTGTTTACGATACTAAATTGTGACCTTTCGAAATTCTATTTCTTGTGTGTGGGCGTAATTCACCATACCATATGTGAAAAAGAACCCAAAGCTTAAAAAAAAATACGTTTCTTATTCTTAATGAGTAGTAAACACACAGGCACAATTAGGGGAACACAAAAAAAAGTCGATTTTTTTCAATACCTTCGAATATCTTGGACACGTTGTTATTATTGATGTATTACTACCCTCTCTAGAAATACACTTGAGCACAAATTTCTCATTACAAGCATGAGAATTGTTTTTTATGGCACTCAGAATTTGCTGACACTTAGAGTTAGCATTGCTTCTGTAAGAACTTTGTTTGGTCCTGTGCATAGCGACTGTGGCTCATTCAACTGTTTATTTTTGAATTGTGTACACGTCTCCGATACGAAATGAGTGATTGCCAGCAACTTCTGCAGCAAGAGCCGTCACCATGATCGAAGAAGGGCATACCTACCGCCTCAGTAAGTCGAGCTTTGGGTGTATCGACTTCGGTGGTTCATCGCGTTGTTCAACGCACGGGAGACAGGATCTTACGTGCGCAGGCGAGGACAAGCAGAAAATCGGGCTACAAGCGCCGTTGATGACCGTTTCATCACCTTACAAACTTTGAGGAATCGTCGACAGACCGCGGTTCAGACCCGAATCAACTGGCTGAGGTCCGCAACGTTAATGTAGTGAACTAAACAGTTAGGAGGCGTCTTAATGAGTTGGCTTAAGATCTACGTGCCAGCAAAAGCACCTAAATTCGAGGCAGATCATCGTGTGGCAAGGTTAGCGTTCGTTCGTGCGCACCGAGATTGACAAATGAGTGAGTCGTATTATTCACAGATGAGAGCCGTTTTGTGTTAATTTCGTGGATGGACGGGAGAGGATGTGGAGATATCGTGGAGAAGATATAACCAACAAACTTTACGGAAAACAGTGGCATTTGGTGGAGGATCAGTAATGGTATGGGTGGCATATGTTAGGAGCTCGCACAGACTTAGTGCTTATTGAAAACGGATGTCTTACTGCACAGCGATACGTAACAGAGATCTTAGAACCATATGTCATGCCTTTTGCCCCATTTATAGGCCCACATTTCGTTTTCATGCACGATAACGCGCGCCCCCATACTGCTCGTATCGTGAGTACCTACCTGAATGAGGTTGGCATTAGTCAATTGAACTGGCCAGCGAGATCACCGGACATGAACCCTATAGAACATGCCTGGGATATTCTGGGAAGAAGAGCTCGACAGCGAAATCCAGCGGTCTCTCTTAAGGATGAGATCAGAAATGATTTAATCCGTAAGAGAACTAAAGTTACCGACACAGCCCTCAGGATCAGCAAGTTAAAGTGGCAATGGGCTGGTACGTATGTCGCAGAACCGATGGCCGTTGGAGCAGACGAGTTTTGGAGTGGAGACCGCGTCTTGGCAAGCGTAGCGTAGGACGCCCTCCGGCCCGATGGAACGACGACTTGCAAAAGATCACTGGTGGAAGCTGGATGAGAAAAACGAAGGACCGGAATATCAGGCGCCAAATGTAGGAGACCTATGTCCAGCAGTGGACTGCGATAGGTTGAAGAGAGAAATCTCCGCCTGGTGTCTAGTATGAAATATGTTTAGGGTCGAGTGGATACCAATGAGCAAATATTTTTTAGGGGCCGCGGGTCCGATAGTGGAGTTAACCAACTCAATAGTCCGCTGGACCACGGAGACAGTTTATATGTATAACGATGCATAAAAACGGTAACTTCAAAATTAAAATCAATTCAGGAACTGACGGTGTGGACTATTCGTGGTATACTGGATGTCATATCTCGATATTTAAAACGAATTGTTAAAAAGTACTACAAATATCGATTTACCTAAAGTATCAATCTAACAAATTAAAAAACATTCAATTAGTAACTCAAATGTAACCTCGCAGTTCAATGAATGATAAATGTTGAACCAATACAAACTCAACATCAATAAACGTAAAACAAAACTTAACGAGAACCGGCGGCCATCGAATATTAATTTTCGATCCAGCAAGTTCGAATAGTTGGCGAACAACATGTTTATGACTGTACTACTAAATAAAGGCCCGAAATATTCCATGTGCATTTACCAATATTGAGTAGTTATTCAGTTCCCATATGTGGTAGGAGAAAAACTTTTTACTTACCTTTTTGCGAACATCAAATATATTGGAAAAAGAAATAGTTGGGAAAATCTTTTCATTCCCTCAATAGTGTATTCTCGCGTATATCAAATTAACTTGTTTTGATGTGTTTTAAGTGGATTATCTACGTCATGGCTTCATATAAGCAATTCTATGATAATCTAAGCGTATATAAAAGAATATTAATATGTATTGATTTCTTTAGTGGTTTTTATTTCTATAAAACTGTGGCAGTTCAACAAAAAGTTCGCTTAAAAAGCAGATTTGTTTCTAAATATTCGCGTACCTGCCTGATGATGACGCACAGATATTACAAGTGTTTTCATTCAACTATTTTTATATACATAAATTTATCTCAAACAATTTATAAACAATCGAACATAAGGGCTTACGAGAAATCTAAATACCTAACTTAACTACTCCTAGTATTTATCGTCTTACCTTATGGGACTTATTAGGACAAATTTAGGACAAAAATTATAATAACATAATGGTAAAATTTTTATATATATAAAGTTTTAATTAATACATCATTTTCGACATAAAATATATATTTTAATTTTGTCCGATTCTCGTACATTTATATTCAATCATTTCATTTTAAATTATACATATATGACAAAGATACTATTTAAGTATTTATGAATGAAAATGAAAAGTGTTTATTCAGTTTAGGTCCTTAAAGAACACTTATGAATGTCAAATGAAGCTACCACTGGTTCGGGAGGTAGTTTTCCACTGAGAAGAAACCAGCAAGAAACTCAGTAGTTACTCTTTTCAAAAAAATTGTGTTGAATACAGATTCATTTGTAATCAAAATAATTATATAAAGCAAATTATATTTTCAATTTTTATCGTATTATTGGTAAAAATATAATAATCTACAAAAGTACTATTAAGCAGTTAAGTATTTTATAAATTTAAATAGATGACAACAAAAAAAAAACAAAAGTAGTGCAGGCGTGGAAATCAACATGTCCATGAGTTTTTATCATTTATATAATCTTCAACACTATAGTAAGCTTTTTTTATTAAAATAGACTTTACATGAGACTTAAACTTATGCAGGGGTAAATCAATTACATTTTGTGGTAGCTTATTAAATATTTTAATGCTTAATCCCACAAATGAGTTCCCAACCTTATGCAATCTAAGATTTGGAACGGCAAGTTTGTGTTTGTTCCTAGTGTTCAAACTATGATTATCTGACTTTTTTGAAAATACATGTAAATTTTTGTGTACATAGATGACGCAGTCTAGAATGTACTGAGACGGTAATGTTAAAATATTTATTTGTTTAAATAATTCCCTTAGTGAGTCACGTGATTTAAGGCCGTATATGGCACGGATGGATCTTTTCTGCAATACAAAAATTGTTTGTAGATCAGCAGCAGACCCCCACAAAAGTAGACCATAAGACATCACGCTGTGAAAATAGCTAAAATACACAAGTCTTGCAGTCTCAATATCAGTGAGACTTCTTATCTTCCTTACAGCATATGCAGCGGAACTAAGCCTTCCTGCCAAAGCCGCAATATGGGGACCCCACTGCAATTTTGCGTCTAATTTTATACCCAGGAAAACGGTTGAATTTATTACTTCCATGGGTCCTTCATCCAAAGTGATGAAAGTATCTACCTGCCTTACATTAGGCATTGTGAACTTAATACATTTGGTTTCTTAGAGTTAAGAAGTAAATTATTGGTCGTAAACCAATGTAATACCTGAGAAAGTGTAGTATTTACATCGTCAAAAGTTTCTTTTTGTCTATCCACGTTAAATATAAGAGATGTATCATCAGCAAATAATACAGTTTCACATAGGTTTTGAGTATAATAAGGTAGATCATTTATATAAATTAAAAATAATAAAGGTCCCAATATTGAGCCCTGGGGAACGCCCATCAATAAAAGGGCTCCGCTGGAACTTGTTTCTCCGACATGTACGTTTTGGACTCTATTCGTTAAATATGATTGTATTAAATTAAGAGCGTCCTTATCGACACCGTAATGCTTCAACTTCATGAGGAGAGTATTATGGTTAACGCAATCGAATGCCTTCGATAGATCGCAGAATATTCCTATAGCATCTTGCTTATTTTCCCACGCCTCAAAAATATGTTTCATTAGTGCCACTCCTGCATCAGTAGTGGATCTGCCTTTAGTAAATCCAAATTGATTGCTATGTAATAATTTGTTTACGTTGAAATGAGACAATAATTGATTAAATATAATTTTTTCAAATATCTTACTTAGAGCTGGGAGAATAGAGATAGGTCTGTAGTGAGACGGGTCACTCTTTTCTCCAGATTTGAATAAAGGTATGATTTTACTGAATTTCATCAAATTTGGAAATTTGCCCTGGTCAACACACTGATTAAAAATAACAGCTAAGTGAGGAGCAATACATATAATTATATTTTTAAGTATTTCTGTAGAGAGTCCCCATAAATCCTCTGTTTTTTTAATATTTAACTCTTTAAAAGTTCTAATGATTATCCCTGCATTTACATGTGTAAATCTAAAAGACGTTTTGCACTCATCAACATGTGACTTGAGGAGAGAAACCTAGTATTAAAATATATATGTTAAAATTCTAGAACACTATACCTTAAGAATATAAATTTATGGACGCTACAAAACCCATAAAAAGGACTTATGAATCAAGGTTATTAAAGTCAGGGAATCCGTAGTTGTATAGCCGGCATAACAATCCTTTACGACGGAACTATGTCTGTTTTATAGATTTAGGCTCTGTGATACCA
>PQWD01013828.1:0-24561 GCA_019425675.1 Leucinodes orbonalis | reverse complement strand
AACGTTACAATTTTAGTGGTAAACAAATCTTGGGGGTGTAAGTGACAATAAAATGGGGGCTTAGCTGCCGTCTTGAGAAGGGCCCGGGGTGGAGCGAACGAAACATGCCCGTCTCGCTCGCACGTCGCGCTCATCCGTTTTATTTCTTGTTTGTCGCGCCGCGTCTTCCCCCTCTACATAATTTATTTTTAGCGGGTACATTTAAAAAATTGGCTGAGCCTCGCACGCGTTTAGGCGGCGAAATGGAGTTTGCGGGCGCGGGGCGGCCGTTCGCAAATGAAAATAATATGGTAAAATGATTTCATTTGAATTGCCGTTCCGTAATCGTCCGGGCGGGTAATGGCGCGTGGAAAGGCCCGCTCCATTGTCCGCTTTCATTTACGCGCCGAATTTATTTCGCCATGCTGTATTCCGCTATGAGTTTTATCGCTTTTATGCCGCCCATACATATTCAATGTCGTGTCCTGTCTAACATCCGAACACTATTTGGAACAGCTCTTGTGATGCTGTAAGCGCTTTATTGACAACGCTTGATGCGATATAGAGGTACAGTGGAATCGGTAAATATTTATGAGTACACTAGCAGCACGATATTTTTCTGTCATAACGTGTTTGCAAGTTTGATAACGTTGGATCAGATAGATCTGTGATTTGTTTCAATTTACATGTTGAAATGAATATATTTATTTTGATCTATATGGGCATATTTATTTAGGTGCTCATCGAATTTTTGTTTCAATGAACACCTATAATTATGACGATTTATACAAATGCAATAAGTCATTTTGTCATTAAAAAGGGCTAAAAATTGGCAGCTTGTCTTAAAAATATTTTAAATTACTATATTCTAAGGCTAAGGGTTGCATGCCAAGTTGTTCAGGATCGGAATGTTTAGCGCTTTTTAGAGGAGGCCTATATTCAGCAATCTATTTAAGTCCTTAAGAACTGTTTCTTTAAGATTCTACTGTTTATTTAAGATTTTTTATCCTTAGGAAAACTTGTGTTCTCATTTTTTACTGAAATTGGTTAACTAAATGAACCGATGATTGTAGTCTGCTTGAAATCGTCAGTGGGACGTTTGAGGGTGATGGAAACTTACTCTAAAACCAGTCTATCCTAAAAGAATATGACCTAAGATGGCAAGCATACTCGGAATACCTTATTTCGAAAAGACTTTACTTCTTCTTAGCGTATCGATAGCAAAAACAATCAAATCGTAGAAGCCCAAATGCCAGCCACGGCGACAGCGCTGTCCGCAGCCGTCATCAAATCCTGCAGTGAACAGCTACCTGGGCAAGCAGGACACCACATAAGGTGGATCATCGTTTGTGGCGCTCCACAAAAACAGTCCAAATCAAGGCCGCCCGAAAACCCCCATCTGGCTAAATTGTCCCTACTCCGACCTGTCAAAGTCCGAAGCCTATTTAAAGTATTCCAGGTCGGCCAAGACAATTCATCGCCAGGGGGAAGCCTCTTAAAAATGGGGACAAAGGGATTCCGCAAAGTACCGCCCCACGCCAAAGACTTTACTGTTGGACGCAGATAACCTACACAGCTTCACCGGACAAGTGGCGAATGCAGATAGCTCTCAGACTAACAGCGCAAAACCTCTTTACTCATTTTTTGAATGGTTAGAATCGATAGCGGTAGACAATTTTATAATTTTGCAGTTCCTACGAATATGTACCTAATAATAGAACATACGAAACGTTCAGTTTCGTCCGGAGACGCGGGACATCAGCCTTACCTTGCTTCATGTTCCCAATCTATACCTACCAGAAAACCCAAGATATATTTTTGAAAGTTCTTTTCTTGGGTACTTTTATCTCACCATTTCCCGCGCCAGAACAGTTATGTTCTCCCCATACAACATTCTCTACCAGGTTAGCTAGTTGAGTATGCCACTTAGCATTATGTTCGCCGTTGTATGTTTATTATATTGTGCAATAAATTTTAAATAAATAAATACTAGGTTATCTAGCCTGCAACGCCTTAAGCGAGGTTGGACTCCCACTCTTTGGCGCCCTAAGGCTCGTTGCATAAACTTTTTTAGGCTGTGATCTATCTGCACCACATGCCCGATGTGCCGGATTTAGACAGTGAGGGGCCTGTTACAAATTAGGTTAAGAGGCCTCTGGTTATGTTTCAGGTTTAGATTATAATCCAGCCGTTTCGAGGGTAGAAATGTGGTTTATATGCTAGTTTAAATATAGCGATTATAATTAAACATTTGCGTCAAAAAGTTACTAAAAGTTCTATTTTTTTATTATTTTGTTGCGGTCAAACAGGTGTTGTAGTGCGGGGCCCCTTGATACTTGGGGCCAGTAGCATTAGCTACTCTTGCTATATGATTAATATGACTTATCCGGCACTGCTTGCCCGATAAACCTGTAAAGGCTATATGTGGCCAACATGGTCTATGCGAAAAAATCTATACGTCACAAGTTAGCAACTGCTCTGTGCCACCTTTAATAGGGTCATAAGTGTACTATATATAGGCAACTTCCCATTCATTTGGTGGCCTATCTGCATACTCAACTTTTTATTTAAGAAAAGATAAGAAAATACATTTCCCATCAGCTACTGATCCCGTCACAAGTTAGCAACTGTCATCTTTAACAGGGTCATTAATGTGCTATAGGCTGTCCCATTTCACTATAGGTGGGCTTCTTATCTGCTTGAAAATATTCAACTTTTTCTTAAAGAAAGAAGGTACATTTCTCAACAGCTACTAATCCTTTGTAACCCACTATAGTTTGGTATATTTTACAAATCAAAAGCTACATTCACAACAAAACTGGATGACTTGTGGAAACCCATAATAGCACTATAATAACTACATCAATGGTTGCGTAATTGTATTCTGTCTTTTGTAGACAAAAAATCAACCCTAATGCTCGGGGTACTTTCGGCCCCTCCGAGTGATTTATTGAAGAAAGCTTTTAAACCCTTGCTTTGTTGGGTCGCGCAACCACGGGTCATTACGGACAGATTTGCTCTGATAACCTTTTATTTTTATGATATTTTATTTTATTGTATCGGATAAAATCATATTGTAACAAATAGCCTTTAAGCAATTATACATTCCTGATAGTTTTTAAACCTTCATCCAAGAGGATGGCATTTTAGTACGACCTATATATGTTAACACTAGGTTAGGTAAATACAAACGTCATATATGATAATAGCATAACCACCACTTGTTTCTGAGGCTAAGGAATAACCTAAATGAGGGAGGGGATCCTTTTTTGGAAATGGACTCCAAAATCTTTAAATTTGGGCGGGGGATTCCTATGTATAGTGATATATATGTATACATATTTTTTTTACAAGTTTAAACAGTTTACAAGGTAGAAAGCTAAAATAAGTATGATGGCTATTTGTCATGAACAATAAATCTTGCATATTGAAGTTTTTGCAAATCGGCCCTTAAAGCCTTAAAAAAGAAGAAGCAGTGTTGCAGTGTTAAAAGTATTTTGTTTTCCTTACCAGGAAAGTGGAACAGAATAATTTTGTTATCCCAAATTTAACGCGGGCGAAGCCGCGGGCAAAAGCTAGTAATCATTTAAATTATTATTTTTTCCATACGTTTTCCTTTTTGTTACGCGCCGATTTTAGTAATTCTTAGTCGAGTTTGTTATTTAAGATGTTATTTTATTGATCCTATCGCATATTGTCAAAAATCGGGACAAAATCGATGGGTCCGGTCGGGTCCCGGGACAATGCCCTCGAAATCGGGACTGTCCCGGCAAAATCGGGACGGGTGGTAACTCTGGTGTGGGACAACCATGCTTGGTCACGAATGGAAAGGGCCGACTAGAGTGATCACCTCACACACGCTTACAGAAACCCAGACTCAATCCAACGATATAATGCTAAGTTTTCAGCAAGTTAGCAACGCCAAACCCATCCGGTCACCGACCGCAATAAATTAGACAGAATAACTTGCTTTTTCTATACCACGTAGTATAATAAGACCTTTACTAAGACTTTTTCGAGTGTCACTGTGACTGCTTTCTTGACCACTGAAATTTTAATGTGTTTGCCTTCGCCACGTAATCAAGACGAAGACAGAGTGAGAAATAAGGTTCTTAGAGACCAAAACCTACTTCTTACCCTACCTCTTTCTACATTTCACTAGAAGTAGGAAATATTTAAATGATTTAGAAAACGCCTATAGATATTGCCAAATCATTCATCTCAAAGTTTCAGAGATTTTACACATTACAAGTATGTGGTTTTATTGTATATTTTATTCAATGAAAACAATAAGTCAGAAGGAAATTTACAGTATAAAAATAATTTTTTGAAAGATTCAATTTTAAGTATTTTACCCAGGAAAAAAAAAATTCTCCAATCATTCCAAAAAAAAAAGAAAACTATCCTCAAAGGAAGTACCTAATAATCATGTACGTATTGTATTTATTATTTACGTATTTATAGTTGGAATCGTTTTCATTACTTTTAAAAATCAATTTCAAATAAAAAAATCAAGCAATTCCTTTATTTTATCATCAAGAATAATATTTTTATAATAAATAGAATATAATTTCTAACATGTATCAACTAGCTCCATCTAGTTGGATAAATGTAAACGAACTAGTTTCATGAAATAAATTGGTAAACATATTTTTTTATATAAAACTAAATTTTATTTGAATTTATAAAGATCATTCAAACCTTGATTTAAAAATGTCTTACGATATTTCTTTAATTTCAGAACGAAAATAAAATTAACGACAATGATTCAATACTTTTGCTTACGCTTTTTGTCTGTGGTCACGGTGCCCTAGTTGCGACATCTAGCGGTTTGTATTAGTACTCACAAAAGTCGGTAAAGTAGCACTTTTCGAATAAATCAATTTATCAAATTTAAAATTCTTAACTTTAAAAGTATAACCGGCAAATTGATAAATTGGTTTCAAAAAAATATATTTACAATTTTAAGACTGATCATAACACTTTAACGTAACTAGAAATATTATTACCTCTTTTATTTGTAATTGCCGCCATGAATCAGCGGCGTTTCGGCCATTTTGCGAACCCCGCTACAGGAAGTGAGTGTTATAGGTGCTACGCAGGCGCAAATTGACCTTTCGGTTGAAGAACCCGTCGGTCACATGTGAGTGTCGATAAATATCTTAGTTTTATCGTGATTCTTTTATAAATTGTTGTGAATATAGTTTTCGTAAGTTTTCTATGGTGATTAAGTTTATGTGAAAATACTGAAGCGAGGCCATGTGGATAACGTGTATAAATATTGGAAATGAAATTGTTCCGCGGCGCCGGCACGTTTGACAAACTGCTATTTTTCCCTCGTTATCTCTTCTATTCAGAATAAAGATCAAGTTCATTCATTATTTTGATTAATAACTTACTTGATCTTGCCGTGTACCTATGTAATAGTTGGCGAAATAATATTTCTTAGTGCTTTAAATTCGAAGACATGTCCAAGATGTCCCTCAATAAGCCACATGTTCGTATGCCACACGGATCTCGTGTGCTTATCATGACATTCTTTGCGGTTTGATATTAATTTTTATGAATATTTCTTAAAGGTATCTTAATACCAATACTGTATAGTTCTAGATATGTATCTATATGTTGATAAAAATTACAAAGGATGTGTCTGCACTCCTGTCGATAGGTGGGGTTAGTTTGGCAATGCAAGTCTCTAAAAACATATAACATATACATCAAGTAATCATTAGTCGGGTTTGATAGTGTAAGTGGGTTGTCCTGTCTACATTTTGTGGCTGTTGCATCTCGTGGTATTTATTGAATTTATTTTTCTACACTTGAAACTGATGAATATTAATGCAATTTTATGGCAAAGAATTTGTTTCTGAGATCACTAAACACGTGGTTCTTCGGTTTTCTCCGATTTCAATTCGTGTCATAGTATATATCAAGCTGTCATGGTGTCTGTATTTATCTCCTGATGTTACAAAGCCAAAGTGTATTGCTACAACGAAACATATGTTGGTGATTGGTTACCTGAAATGATCTGCTTTAATTTCTATATGGAACTTATGATCTCATTATTGATAATAATTTGATTTGATATTGATAATAAAAAAAATTACATGTTTCTTTACCAAATTTTTTTGTCAACACTAATCTATAGTTAGAACTTTCCTAATTGTTTTGTATTTTCACAGTGTGTTAGAAATGATATTTTTATTTTACATTGTGTCTGTCGAG
Organism: Leucinodes orbonalis; assembly: GCA_019425675.1. Classification (NCBI taxonomy): domain Eukaryota; kingdom Metazoa; phylum Arthropoda; class Insecta; order Lepidoptera; family Crambidae; genus Leucinodes; species Leucinodes orbonalis. The sequence continues at coordinate 18,357 of PQWD01013828.1, read as the reverse complement.
TCCATAGAGTCGCAAAGGCAGTTTATACTGTCTTTGTGCTGAGGATACTCGAAAAATATATACCAGGCCCGGCTAAGCGTCTCATAATATCACTGTATTTTGGGATCACCGTCTTGAGGCTACAATTTTTATTAATGGAAGTCCTTACAGTCAATATACCAACATTTATTTCACATTCATAATGAATATAAATATTTATAATTTAATGCAACCTAAATTCAATAAATATATCATTTTAAATAACTACCAGCTACTACTTGCAGATTTTTATTTAAATTATGTAGAATTTTATAAAAAAAAATCAAAAGGCATACATACTTAACTATTGCCAAAATTCACTTTCAAGCACTTACTTCATGAAGTTCAATGACCTAGGTCAGTAACCTGATTGCCAATTTTTTGTCACTGTAGTGTGAATCTTGATTTACAGTTACCCAAGGTTCCATTGGTTAGTCATGATTAATGTAATGTCCAAAATTTTTTCAAGTTACATAATTATAATGGTATTATTATAATTGATTGTGATGATGAGTGTAGGAAGATCCTTGAATGTTAATGACATTCCATATCTACAAGGACATGTTCTTAGTTGCGGCTTTTGTGGTCAAAACGTAAAATTAAAAGCTTATTGTTTCAAACAAATAAAATATCCAAATTCTTTAATGTTCCATTGCATATAAAAGTAAATATCCTCTTTATTACCAGCTTATTGTTATTGTGAAATTAAATAATTGTACTATGACAACAACAAGGACTTGCAAACTGTCAAATGTGTCCAATTAATAATGTTATACTGGGCACATTTATCCTAAGTTTATATTTTGTTCTTTCTGTCTTCAGATCACTCCTGACCGTAGTAAATTCAGCACAACATTATGGGTGACATCGAAGATACACATTTTGAGACTGGGGACTCTGGTGCGTCTGCCACCTTCCCCATGCAATGTTCGGCCCTGCGCAAGAACGGTTTTGTGATGCTCAAGGGCCGCCCCTGCAAGATTGTGGAGATGTCCACCTCCAAAACCGGCAAGCACGGTCACGCTAAAGTCCACTTGGTGGGCATTGACATTTTCAATGGCAAAAAGTAAGTATCTCCCTGCATATGTACTAATTTGTTGTAATGTTTCGTAATTCTGTGTCAATTGATTGACAAACAAAAACCTTGTGTGCTTGACCATGTGTTAAATGTCAATTACTATTTGTTGACTTTTTCTAATATTTAATTAGGTAAACTGCAATAATCAAATTATTATATTTTATTTCTGTCACACAATAAATCTATACCAATGTAAATGGTTTGCGAAAAGGATTGACACTGGTAGAAATTTTAAAGTGAAAACTTGAATTTCAATATGTTATCAGGAAGTGATGTTTAAATTTAATAATAGTGTCTTTTAGATAATTTTATATCAATTTCTGATAGTGCGATGACTTGTGATTTCGAAAACAAGATAAATCACATTATCCAATAAGTTTACTTTATATTTGACGACCATTTGGTGTTGCGGTTGAGAGGTCGGCCGCAACACCAAGGGTTCCGGGTTCGCTCCCCGGGCAGTACAAACATTCGTGTGCATGAACATGTCTGTTTGTAACAGTGGGAGCTTTGTAATGCAGTGTTAACAGTTTTCTTTAATGTTTTATGTATACATTGTCAACAACTCTACAGCCGAGCCCATAGAGTCGCGAATTCAGTCATTATATTGTGTTCGTGCTGCGGGAACTCGGAAATCATATACCAGGCCCGATTAAGCGTCTCATGATACAAATGTGTTTTGGGATCACCGTCCAGGGGCACAAATGCTTTATTAATATAAATTGAAGTAATGTTATCTCACATTGTAACAGAAAAATACAAGTTATCATCAACATAAAGTTGTTTATTTAAAGATGATAAAAATTCTTGGCATGGAAATGGTAATCAGTGTTGAATTCAATAATAAAAAAGTTAAATTAAACAGCCTTCTTTCAAAATTATATTGACACAATTTATTGCTTGATGGTAATTTGTAACTAGATCATTGAATAAAATGTATCTAATATGTACATACTTTTCTAGATAATCACCACACCAGTTGGTTATAACGTGTTTGTCTAAAGAATGTTGCATAATTTATCTAGTTTAACATAGACGCCATTTACCCCCAGATACGAAGATATCTGCCCTTCCACCCACAACATGGACGTGCCTCATGTCAAGCGTGAGGACTACCAGCTCACTGACATCTCTGACGACGGCTACCTGACCCTCATGGCTGACAATGGTGACCTTCGCGAGGACCTCAAAATCCCAGACGGTGACCTTGGCACTCAGCTGCGCTCCGACTTTGACAGCGGCAAAGAATTATTGGTGAGCATACAGCTAACTTAAATGTCTTAGATTTTGTTTGCTCTATATTCACTTAAATTAGTGGGGTGATACCAGTAACTTTGGCTTTATATGCTGATAACCAAGGTAGCTCTGAGCTAGAGAGGTTGACTTCTTAACCCTTCTTAAAACCAAGAATCCAGGCACATTGGAAAAGCTATTCTTTGTGACGCGTTAAGCCGTCTCTGGTGGTCAAAGGGTTAGTTTTATGATCCTTAGCAAAGAAAGTTAAAACAATTTTTTTCAACAAGTGTTAATTTTTAAAACAAAACATTTAAATTTATATTTTATTGTCACATAAAATTATTGATTATGAAATAACCACCTGTTCTGTTATTATATTGAAGGATAAATAAACGATTATATTATTAATATTAATCTTTATTATGCTATAGCATATAACTACAAGTTACTTGCAGCCATTATAGCTATCACTATCTTTTTTTTTGTATAGATTAAATCAAAATCTTCAATGTAGATAATACAAATAAAACTAAAAATCAGTATTTAATCTATGCAATATGGTCATGGTAATTACATCCTTGACATTTTTTGCTAGAAATTGATTTTACAGACTAACCTGGTTTACATAAGGTATTGAGGCGTGCTTCCTAAGCAATAATGACTGAAATGCATGCACAGCAAAAATATCTACTTAACAAAAGAATTATTCATAAGTAAAAAATACTGTATTTACTTGGTAGTATTTGTCTTTGTGTAATAATTTTAGTATAATTGCTTAGTCATTATTATTTATTAAAGAGTGTCGTTGGCTCATTGGTGACTCTTGCCTTCCTATCTAGAGGGTGCCGGTTCTAATCCTGACACATAAAATGTTTTCGAATTTTTGAAAACATCCCCTTGTCTATGAAGTGATTCAAAGGTTGTGCAGGAAGTCGACCAATCTGGACAAGACTTGCGTGGACGACTTAGGCCTATACACCCTTTACGGGTAGGCTCATGCCTCTCAGTGGAAGAGAATAAAGAGCTGAGATGATTATTATTTATATTTAATTGTAAAAGTGTAATGGAAAATGCATATTTTCAATAACTTATGCATGAACACTCAATCCATAACATTATCTCAGTGACGCGATCAGTGATTCTTCGGCCGACAAATGACAGTGTCTATTTATACAATATGATTCAGACACCTGTTTTTATCTAGATAATTCAAATCAATTTGCAGTTCCGAGTTATAGGTGAAGAATAAATTACCACATGAGGTTATCAAATTCCTTATAAACGTGTAGGAAAACTAATGCTAGGAATCTCTTGTGCTATATTTAGACTGATATTGATTTTGTTACACAGGTAATAATTAATTAAAGCTGCCTTGTCGCTAATACTGTGATATAAGATAACGCAATATTGAGTTACATGTCTAGGTAAAGTCTGCAATGTATATTTTTTAATACATATTTATAAAAAACAAGACTGTTGATTTACTTTTGATAAGTTCTGTACAATAAGATTTTCACTATTTTACTTTATTATAATTGATATTTTAGATTTTCATTTCTTCATAACATTACAATTGAAGTGCTCTCATAAGTTAAAGAAAACAACTTGTTTTCCAATCACTACTATATGAAACATATTATATAGTATATAACTAGCTATTCACCGTGGTATGAGATATGTTGCCGAAGTAAAACTTTGCCTATGTGATTATATGGGATGTCGTTTATCTATAAAAATCACCGAGTAAGGCGCGCAACTTAAGCTGCGCACCGCGTCGTACAACATCGTTTTATTTTCCTAAAATATATTTTTAAGTTGCCTTTTTACATCAGCTATCTACCAAAAAAGTCCGCCCAAAATCAATCAGTTTCCGATATTACGTAACAAACGAACATATGTATTTTTTAAAATGTTATGTTTGTCTGTGTACTAAATATATTCCTATGCATGACGATTTTTGTATTGTATTTGTGTATGGATGTATAGCTACAATAATCTTAAACGATATTTTATGAAAACGAGTATAGAGTCTCTGACGCATTTAAATAGTGTGTTGGTGCTAAATCCACTCGAATATTATATTTCTTCCCTTTACCTGGGCTAGTGTTTATCGCCAGCTGTATGGAACCTGTGGGATTGCGGACATTTCTTTACATATGGATATTTAGTGGTTTTTATACTGTCCTGTGGTGTTTTTAATGTAGGTCAGCATTAATCGTTGATAATCAACAGTCACTAACTTTGCCGTCACAACGAAGAGTGCAATAAGTCGGGTTTTTGGGGCAAATTGACTTAAAAATCTTTGTATTCTTTATTGTTAGTCATAATGTATAAATGAATTTTGAAAAGGTCTTAATTTTATTTGCCCAAAAACCCGACTTATTTAACCCTTCATTAGGAGGGTAGAACTGGTGACAACTTGTTATCTTTCAATATCCAGTATTCCTGACTCGTCTTTCATCACTAACAGCATTCAAAGCTACTAATAAATTGTTAAGGTGGCAACTTAGATTATAAACTAACTTGATGCACAAACTTACTCAAAGTGTCCGCGAAAAGTTTGCCCATCGCGTCATTTGGGCAAAATTTTCATTCATTATCATGTCGCTCGCTACATGTCATAGTTACATAGTAGTATGCTTTTGATTTTGTACCTTTGTAATGACGCCTTAAGGTCAAATTTTCAGCGAATAATTTAATATAAGAAAGAAAGAAAAATATTTACTTGGTGCTATACAAATGTCATAAATATAACAATAAGTTAATGTACGTGTCAATCGACTCGAACATTTTTTGGTTGATATTTCTTCGTGATCTAGATAGTTTATCGTTTATCTAAAGGTGGCAGATATAAGTTATACCCCAGCACCCACAGAATATCATACACATTTTTTTATTTCCGAGCCTATTGAGACACTGAGTGTATTGTGCCATGTTATTAACATAATTTGTTTGTTGTTCCAGTGCACGGTGCTGAAGTCCTGCGGCGAGGAGTGTGTCATCGCGGTGAAAGCAAACACAGCTCTCGACAAATAAACCAACTCAGCATTTATAGGGATATAACAAGCGTATAATTTTTTTACAATCAACAACTCTTACATAAATGTAAAACATAATATTTTTTAAATAATTTAACGTAAAATATTGTGGTTCGGCGCGGTGGTCGCGGGTTGTCACGGTTTGGCTATGATAAATATTGTATGTAATGAACGCAATCGTACTCCATGCGGCGTGTTGAGGATTCGACTCTAGAGATGGCCTGGTTGTTGATTGTATGTATAGAGTAGCGTCTCTAGTCCGAGTTGTCGCGTGCCACGTGGCCGCGAAGCGATTGGACCCATGTTGTGACTAGTGCGCAATTGTAAACAAATGAAATATGTATCTTATGAAATTGATGTGCGCGAGCGGCGCTCTTTAATTTATTTAAGTGTAATAGTGTACCGAGATAGCCTTAGCACAAGTTCTGACCGCGCAGTAATGACCCTTTTGGTGTGACAATAATGTAAAGCCTAGAGTAATGTGTCCGCATTGTTGACGTTGTATTGTCAAATGGTAGCGTCATACTGCGGCGGTCACCGCCGACCGGAGCCCGCGCCCGCCGCCCGCTACTTCACGTTTGTTTTGTTTTGTTTGTTCTCTTTTCGCTTATGACGACTTACATTTGCGTTGCGACCCGCCGTATGATTGTTGATCGACATCGGTGCAAAAAAAATTCATTGTGAATAGTATGTATTGTAATCTGACGAAAAGATGGACGCAAACTTGAAGTTATTACCATATTTTAATGCTAAATTAATTAATACATATAAAAAAATCAAGAAAAAACAAAAAAAATAGAAATAAAGGAAAATTCTTGAATGTGGTGTGTGATTGATTAGTCCTCATTTGGAGTTGTCGCGAGACGCTCCCGTCTCGCGGAGTCGTTATATCCCTTTGTAACACTTGCCATCTGTTCAAATAGTGCAATCGTTCCTACGGGATCTGCCCTACCGCTAACCTAACATGTGCTAAATCGTTAAAGACTGATGGACTGTCACTTGAGAAACGATATCTTCAGTAAAGACTGAAATGCATTTTGTATGAAATAGATTTTTTTGTATGCCTAACGTTTGGCTCGTCCCTGCCTTCCCTTGCTCTCTTTGTTTGAATATTTGAACACATGAAATGTTACAAGTAATCGAGTGGCTTATGATTGCCTAAATTCCATGTTTGTAAGTATAGTGTACCGCGCCACTGTAACAAGCAAGTGTTGCGTCGAGGGCATGTAGGGTGACATTCTCACTTGTATGTCAGTGGACTTATCAACTTTTCTAACATCAAATTGTCAAAGACGATATGATATACGAAATTATTGTAAGAATGTAAGGTAAGGCCCTATAGGAGAGATATTTTTTTATGCATTCAAAATTCGTACATCGCAGGTTGTAGACTAAAAATTGAGCTGTTTTCAACAGCTGTCTATCTGTACATTTTTTTTCTAAATTGCATAATCGTTATTGTTGGTCAAGTTTTTATACTTAGCAGCTTGTAATCGGGTTTTTATTTATAATAAAACTTAAAGTATGTATAAAGACATCGGAAGGTGTAAAATAAAATACTTTAGTTTAAAAAAACGTAAGTTTTGTTTTGGTGAGATGAAATACTTTTCCCTATGACGTTGACTTGGTGTAAACTGTTTTGATGTGTCTCTTATTGTATTGACGCATAGTATACTTTGCGCATTAAATGTGAAAAATAATTAATAATTTATTCGTACCCCATTAGAATTAATCGTCGGTGCACCCATAAGTTGTTATGAATTGATTCCTCTGCACACTATATCTTGCCGCTTCAGTCTTAGGAGACATGTAAGCGAGCTATATCGTTGAAATTCGGTCACATATCTATTGGCACTGCATTTACTATACAAAAGTAAAAATCGGCCATTTCAAGTATAGCTCGTATTTTACCTTTTTAACTGTTAGAATGCCGTAAATTAAAACTTAACATAGGGGCCGTTAAGAATTATCTAGAGATTGGGCGTGTATTGATTCTATGTACGGATTTTATTTAGGTATCTTAAATTATTTTTTATATTGGGGCGAAGGACTGGTTTAATAACAGTGATGTGGAGTTAGAACTATCTCTGTATATACGTAAGATGGAACCACGTACATAAGTAATGAACCCACACTCGAGCAGTTTAGACGCATTTTTCCAAAATGTGCAAATTTCAACCGAATTTAATAGCATTTTGATAGCAATGGCCAATAATAAATGTAAATGCAGTAATAAGTATTTAACAGTCTGTCGAATTAAATCTGTACAAAATGACCGTGCCTTGTGATTATTACCTTTATGTAGATTTTTCAGTTAAATGTAGATTTCTTTTTAGTTTTACCCTACATCATAGAATTACTCGAGGCAGGAGCTTCCTATACATATCCTTCGTATTGTCTTCAGCTGTCGTTACTCGCACGCATTGCAAAAAACATTTTTTCTAATTAAATCCTCACCATGGTCAAAGGTAGGCAACTAGGTACCCTGCAACTGCAAAGTGAGCAAAATGCGAGCGTTGTTGAATACTAAATAGCGAAGAATACACTGGAGGACCTGATTGTATGGACTGGTTTTTGATCGATTTCTCGTAAACCATTATATGTAACGCCGTGAAAGATTTGTCCAGACAGCCTGAGCTACATATTTTTATGTAGCTCAGGCTGTCTGGACAAATCTTCCAATTAGGATGATTTTTGTAGGTCGATAGAGTATTTTATGTGACGGCCAATCACCCTTATTTCAGAATTTGTGTCGCTACAGAACCTTAGATAATCGACCGAGATCGTGTCCAGACAGCTTGAAATCGCACTTTTCGCTGGTCTCTCAATCTTGTGAACGGAAGTGATTTTGATAACTTTTTACATATCAACGATAATAACAATGTCTGGAATGACATCCGGAAGGACGTCAATAATTTTGCATGCGGGCAAAATGAGGTATTATCAGGGGTCGACCTTAAGTTCCAGGGTTTCTCAGACTATACTCCAAAACATTGATCATGTGTCTGATGCATAGGACTTTTATACATCCGCTCTCCGACTACTAGTATACAGAGTGAACAACAGCGCGGTAACAGGCCTTACATGTATGGTTCATAATAAAATATATTTTCTATCCCAGATTATATGTACAGGTCGAAACTTTATTTCATAAGATAAATTAAATGGCACAGGATTATCTTACATACCTATATTTTATTGTGATGAAAAATGAGTGTTCAATTTATTCATAAACATTTATTTCTTAAAATATAAACAATCTATCAGTACTAAATCTTAAAAGCCCTGGGCAATATTTGAACATTATTTTAAAAGGCACATTATTGCAGGAAGAAATTTAAGATAAAACACTGATGATAACAGTCTTTGAATGTTTAAAGTCTAAAAGTATTTTTTAAGTTTTAAAATTGTACAAGGCCACTAAGGATTGTATAAAGAAAATGCATGTCAATAAAAAGAGTAGGTACATTACCTAACACTAGATTTTTTTTAAATCCTTCCATTTGCAACAGTGATTGATTGGTATGTAAAAAGATGAACATTCAAACCAGTAATAAAGTATATCTTTCACTATAGGGACTATTTAATATTTTATTACAATTGTTTGACCTCACGTAAGAAAAGATACAATACAATAATGGTCCTTTGGAAATAAAATGAAGTGTAATTTTATTTCAATTAATACTGTAATTAGTAATTACACATGACATGTAATGCTGGGACTACATTAGCGGGCAAAGGTTCGTATCGTGATGGCGCGACAAAAACGTCTTGTTTTATGTGATACATCGTCCCGGTAATTTAAAAATGGAGCAAATACTGGCATTGCATTATATGTCAGTAAATTATTATTTATTACAATGTATGAGACATCATCATCAGCTCATTAAACGTCACCACCGAGGGAGACGAGGCTAGCAGTAAAGGTTGTAGGCCCGTCCACGCGGGCCCAGTGTGGATTCTCCGACTTCACGCACAAACTGAATCTCTTCGCAGACATGCACAGGTTTCCGCACTATATTTTACTTCAAGAGCGTCGGACTTTAAAAAATCAAAAATACAAATAGGTACGTGGCGATTTGAACCTGCACCCTCCAGGTCGGAATTCAACAGTCTACACCAATGAACCACCGACGCTCATTGATTGTATGAGTATCATTTACAAAATAAAAGAAAAGGAAAGTTCAATGTCTTGAAGACACTGAATTGACGGTAGGTGTAGCCACCCATGCAATATTGTCGGGACAAATGCCTTTGATCCTAGCCAGCTGCCCCGATACGTCATAGTCTTCGCCCGAATACTACGGGATATCACGATGCAACCGGCCACATTTATCGCGCTGACACGAACATTCGCCGCAGCCCGCTAACATAACCCTAGCATAACTAATAATAAGAGAAATAAAATTTTTGAAACAGTACCTTTCATATGCGTTACTTTATAGTAATAAAAATGAAATGTACCTACCTAGATACAAACAACCTCAAGCTCTCAAAATCTGTTCTACGGAAAGCTACAACATATCGTTACAAAGGCATTTCTAAAATAACTATAAATCTCAAGGTAAAAATAACATGATTATTGTAAAAAAACTACAGGTACAACAAGATTATACAAAAAAAAGTTAATTCAATAGTTAACTAAGTAAACTTTATAAATAACACAATACTCTTACAATTATTGCTGAGACCTAATCAGTGTCCATATATTCATCATCAGAACTATCAGATGAAATTTCCACAACTAAGAAGGGATCTTCAATATGAACTATAGTCGTTGTAAAGTTATCACCTAACATATCCAATTCGTTTTGGATATCAACCCACGGTTCTTCTTTTACACTTAAATTTTGATATTCGTCCATTGTTGAGGCACTATCACTATTATTGCAGTTAATATTATCACTAGTGTACGAGTTAGTACAAGCATTACTGTTTTCTATTGTATTTAATGTATTGTTTTTATCATTGTTCATTTGTTTAATTATTGATGTTTAGCAAACTAGCTATTGGCAATTTAGGTACAACAACCTTCGCACTTATAAAATGTGTCAAGAGATCAAAATCTTTATCTTTGTTTGGAGTTTCTTTATGGGTATTACTGTTCTTATTTGCAACCTCAACATTATTGTTAAGTACAATACTAGAATTTTCCTTGTCAACGACTTCGGAATCTGTACATTCATTTGTCATACTATCCATAGTATTTTCTTCTTTTAATCAATCGTATCCAAAATGTCAGTCTCTAAATTAATTCACCATTTCCTATCTGATATAGGTCATCGGGTGATTCTTGTTTTACATTTACTGTACTGACTTCAGAACCTGCTGCACAATTTTGTTTTTCAATACTATCTGATGATATAAGAGCATTTCCAGTGGTGGAATTATTTTCTAACTGATGACGTAATGATAGAGTCAAGAACAGTACCTTCCTTATAAATATCACTCTTTTGTAGTTGAAATTTGATGGTACATTCATTATGCTTGGTAGGGTTCCTACATTGTTACATTTTTTAGATGATATCAGGTAGTTCCAAATCTAAAGTGTGCCTACTATAACATATTTTTGGGCTTACTAGGATTTGTCTTACAAACACTCTACGTATATGTCTAATTTGTCGAAGCTGTTTTGTAAGTGTTAGGTTCTGACTTTTAATATTAATATTCTTACCAGTCTCAAAACATGGTATTGGATTGACTCTTCTAATAATAGGTTTTCTTTCAATGGGTTCCTGGGTTGCATTTTGAACACTCTCTGTCGGAACTTTCGTTATATCATCTACTACTTCAATAACAGAATCACAAGTTGAGAATCACTATTTGTTGTTGATATCCGCTACATTATGCTTCTTACTTGATTCTACACCATTGCTATTTTCTATAGGCTGCTCCTTCATATTTATTTGGAAAGTTTTCGCAAAACCTTCAATAATCATAACCTGAAGATCTGTATTAGATATATCTGCAACATGATTATTAGATACATCTTGAACGTTCCTATCATGAAGATTCCCGGATACTTCAACTGGTTTATCCGCTACATTTCTATCAGCAATACGAGCAGTACTTTGATTTGTATCCTCAACGACTATATTTTCCATTACTTTAGGGGCATTTTTAACTACTGCTAAATCCCCAAAAGCACATTAAGGACTTGCTTAGAATGTTCACTAGGTTTATTCTCAACGCTTTTAGGTGTTAATATTGACCACTTTATTAGGTACATTTGCTATTGCTTGATGTATTTTGTCAACTGGAATATTTTCTACGTGTTTAGATACATTCTCAACCTCTTTAACTGTATCCCTAATGGCAGTTACACCCAAACCGTCACTCGTAAAACCTGTAGCTATATTATTAGGTATACACTCTACATCATCATCACTATTATCCTCAACGTCGTTAACTGATGCATTCTCAACATCACTATGACACATATCATCTACTTCATCATCCAAATCTCGGTCAGACATCACCACGGCATTTTCCTCAGTTTCACCGTTTACATTCGAAGTTGCGCCATTCTCTTGCATCGCTGTCCACCTGTAATCAAATCATTTATACACTATAAATTCAGGCAAATGCAATACTCAAATTATACTACGTTTTTGTTATACAATATAATATTGTGAAAGATATCTCGATATACCTAGCTATAGAGGGATAGCTAACGATAACTCTGATTTTATACTGATCGAATGTATAAACTATTGAGTTTATACTAGATTTTATCATCGATACTATTGCTGCTGAACTTGCAATTATAATCGATACAATTCCTTCCCTTTATTTTATTCTTTATTCTAGTTGAGTTTCATGGTAAACAGGAACAGAAGATACATAGAAATATAACTTACTTAACCTACATGATCGTGAAACAGTATTCTTTACGCCATTGACTCTTTGATAATATTTTCAGCTTTGCCGAGAACAACTACCTTTTCATCAACTGCATCTCCTTGGCTTTCGCCAGCTGTCTGTTGGCCTCCAAGCGGGCCATCAACTCGGGGTCTTTATCAGCCGGGTCCTCTATGTCCTCGCACTTCACCAGATGCAGCATGTCCCGCCACTCGCGCTGCTGCCTGTTCCTCTGCATGGCGCGTCCGCATAGTGAGAATATCGTGTGCGCTGGCAATGTGAAATTTCTTAATATAAATTCATAAAGTTTGTTCTTTTTTAGCTTATCCGAAGTTGTTTTCCGTTAAACGAGGTCTTTAAGTTTTGTACTGAAAAATTGTGTTCGTCAGTTTACGCCGTTTAAGCTAGTGGATGGCAGATGAAGAGAGAGATGTAAATGACTAGCAAACGGGAGCAATCATCAGGCACTGGGGAGTTTATTATAAAGCAGTTTACACAGATTAGCAGGCAGCTCATCTGATGGTAAATGGACATGGAGTCTGCAGAAGCAGACCTTACTATTTTTGACCTTGGAATTTTTGAGTTTTCTACAAATTGACTTTGTAAAAATCACTTACTAATATCGCGCCCTGTTTAAAAAATGAGGATTCAATACTTCTAGAAGCCGTAATCCATGACGGGAATCGGTGAATAAATACACGCTGAGAGCAATCTGAACTCGCCACTTGATCTTTATTTAAATTGAGTTAGAAAGGGATGCCCCTATTTATCGTGTATAGCGCTATCCCTTCCCAACTAAATTTAAGTACCTACTAAAGAACAACATTGAATGGTTCTACTACTACGGGCCTAAGGGCGACCCAGAGCGGGATTTGAACCTCGGCTTAGGGCGTTGCGGGAAGGGCTAGACAACCTTGGATATATTTGTACAGAAAAGAGGTCCGGCACACGCCGGTTACGCGAATAGGAACTGAGTGAACCTACAGAGCAGGGGCGGATTGTGACTTTGTGGGGCCCTTGGCTGAAACTAGTGAGGGGCCTATCAAGTAATAGTCACGTCAAAACTGTTTCTTACATAAATCTACGCAAGTATTCATTGTACCAAAGGCGACCTTATTGTTGTTGCAGCAATCTCTTCCAGGCAACCTTTTATTTCAGGAGAAAACTAATCACCTGCCCTGGGCTGCAGCCCAAGTAGCCCTTAGGTAGATCCAACAAAATAATCAAGTTTGACAACCCATCTGGTGTAATTGTCGAGACATCGGGTGCTACACCAAGGTTCGATCCACGGGCAGTACAAACATGTCTGTTTGTAATGTTCTGGGTATTTTCTATGTATAAAATGTATGTATTTACAAAAAAAAATATGTAAAAATGCTTCACGCTTAACTTGGGGCTAGATGGCGCTGTGTTAAAAATTTAATAATTATGTAAACACACCTTCCTCCAAAACAGTCTTCCTACTCCACCCCAATCCACCAATCATGTTCGCGGAGAGCACACACTCCACCACGTCCATAAAGTCGGGGAAGTGCGGCAGTCCATCAGCACCTATATTGCTGTTGATGAAATTCTCCAATATTTGTATTGGCAGACGCAGTCTTTCCACACCCTTGAGTCGAACTTCGCGACGTTTGACCGGCGCCTTGTTGGTGAGGTGGCACAGTTTCTCATACAACTTCACAACCCTCGCTTTTAATCTGAAATGTAAAAGTTTCCAATTAAGTATTTTATCCATTGTAGATTGCCTATAATACTTTCAGGCTGAGAGCCACCTGCGCTCGCTAATTGCCCAGTGAAGCTGTAAAGGCCATCTGCGGCCAACAGCAGTAGTCAGTAAAAAGAAACTATGATACAACATCTGCGAAAATTGGGGCTAGATATTTGCTTCAAGCTGTAATCCTCACATTTGAAATCACAATGAAAACAAATTTTGACAACACCAAAGAATAGTCCTGAAATTGTAGCACATGTATAACAAATAGTACCACTTTAGTTTCGCAGTTAAAGCTATAGATTGGTGAGGATTATGGCTTTAGCATCAATCTGTAATTGGTTTATGGTCCAAAAATAGTCATAAAATATTTGCATCAATATGCCAAATTTGAGAAATAGTCCTGAAGGATCCCGAGTAGCTTGGTGAGACTTATGGCTTGGGAATTTGAAAACTTCAAATTTAATTTATAATTAATTCACTGAATAATTATTGGGATAATTTACTTGTACTCGCCAGGCGAGTCGGTAGCACTGATTAAACTTCAACCGCCAATAACGCTTTAATGCACCAGACACAATAGATTTTCTAATGTGTCTGGATTCCCGGCATTCAATGGGTTAAATATGTATGCCTTATTAAACCTTAAGGTTGTCCTGTACTTACCCATCCATCACAACGTATGGTGAATAAGTAGAATCCACCATAACTTCTTGTGTTTCTAATCTGGCTATAGTTTCCTTGAGGTGACCAATTTCATTTTCAATATTCTGAATTTCAATTGAAACCATATTTTCATCTGAAAATTCTTTCACTGTGTGTGGCACTAAAAGGCTTCCTTGTGTCATTCGATGTTGAGTATCATCTCTATTTATATTTTCTTCAGTGTCACTTAATTCTATAGTTGTTACAGTAGTATCAGTAACATTTTCACTTTGTAGTTGCACATCATTCATGCTACCATTTGGTTCATCTAAATGGCCTGCATGTCTAATTAGTGATACATTAACTGGTTCATGTAAGTTCAATATCGGAACTTCATAATAATCTGAGTCATCGGAAACAACAATATCAGGATTTTTTTTTCTAGAAGTTGGTTGCTTGCTTATTTGTTTTCTTTGGGTGGGACTATCTGAAAAAAATAAAGCTTTATATAAAAACAAAAACTATAAACTACACAATTTATATAAAACTTAATTTAAGATGTTAGTAACTAACCCACCCATTTATGTTTAAAATGCATGCACCATTATTAGATCTGCATGGTGGGTTACAACCCAGTCTCATTATGGTTATTTTGTGCAGGTCCATAGTTATTTACATATATGTGTGTTAATCCAATGACTAAAAGCTAACAAGTAGTTTTAAAGATAAATTTACTGCGCTTATTGACAATGTACTAAAGGTACTTAGTACATTGTCAATAAACGCAGTAAATTATATTATAAGTACTTAGTTCTTATTTTGTAGGATACTTGGGTCCCTAAAGTGAATTAGTGACACCCTTGGCATTTTATAAAACACAGCCCTTTACACTTATAAAACCAGATAGTCCAAGGTAAATAGGTTCATAGAAATTATGGAAGCCTTTTCATCAGTTCTTCATAATTTTATGGTGGTAATTTATTATGAACCAAAAGTAGAGAGACCAATATCAAATTTTATTGTAAAGTTATTTTCAAAATCAACCACTAAAAAATTTGTACAACTTACTTTGCTTTCTATTGCACGGTTTGACTTTTAATGCCATTTTTTTATTACTTCTATTTAATTTTAAACTTTCGCACAAGTCTTTGACATATGAAAATTTCAGTTTAGGATTTCTTTCTATATTACACAGTGCTCTGGATATAACCGTTTTACACACATCAGACTTTTTGAATTCACGACTCAGCCTCTCAAATGCTGGAATCAGAGATCTGTTAATTACCCTGCGCATGCCATCAGAGTTTTCAAGATGTAAACATTTGTCAATGAAATCACCGAGGAGTTCATTTTTTTCAACAATGTCATCGTATTGTCCCATCCGCTGTAGGTTGCTTAAATCAGTCATTTCAACATCATCACTGCTGTCATCATCAAGACTAATGATTACATTGGAATTGAGATTCATTGTGTCCATATTATTATAGTTCATAGATCCTGAAACATATTTTTAAGAAAGGAGATAAAATTGACATCTACCAAAACAAAGTGATTTTATATTTTGGGTTGCCAAACCTGAACCTAATAGAGTATTTAGGGTTCAAAGAATTGAATCATGTAAAACAATAATAGCCACAAAACCAGAAGGAAGAAGAATATATAAAATAAACAGCATACATATAAGCTCTTTCTCAGTAAGTTCATTCAGATCAAATTTTCTGAATAAGTAATGGATGATATGATGATTCCAACAAACTAGTGCTAGAAGTATATGTAAAACACCATAGTAATTCTACAAAGTTCCTGAATAAAAATAAATAGCCCCAAACTAAGAACATGCTTACTACTAAACACTGGATACACTTATAAAGGATTTTTTTAAATACATATATATTATACATACAAAACACTCAGATCAATACAAACAGACAAGTTCATGCACAATGTTTGCACTGCCCGGGGATCGAACCTGGAACCCTTGGTGTAATAGCTAATGTCTTAACCATTACACCAGATGGGTCACCAACATATAACTTTGGTGACAAATCCACATAATTGTAATGTTTTGGATTGTGCCACTCCTAAATGTTGATGCACTTGTATTGGCAATAAAGATTTTTTTATTTATCTATCCATCAAGCAATACAAACTAAAATTATACATACCCATCATATCAAAATGAAGTGTTTTGAGTGATATTTATCACAAACACATATACAGAAATCTATTAAACGCATTTATTCTTTAGAAGAATAAAAGTTTGTTAAAATACGATATGTCAAATAACATGGCAAAAAGTTGAAACTGTTGAAAGCCTCTGCATAGGGTTACTTTCTATCAATATGAATAGTTATTATGAGTACTCATTCCTAGACATTACTTAAGTATCTTAGGCACTAAAAACTCGAATTATAGTCCAATTATAATAGTTATGTTGTATTTTATCGACAATAAAAACCACGGTCAACATCTGAGCAACTGATAAACAACAAAAAAATTTGGTGACAGTTTTTTTTATAAAACCGAGAGACAGTATGTACTTGAAAACGCATGTTACAGCCATATGATCTTTACCAGTAAATACAGTAGAATCAATTTATCTATATTTTGATTTTTTGTAATAATCTAAAAATAATCAACCTAAGAAAAGCCCATCCATACGGTTTTTTATTTGAGACTTATTAAAAAATAATGCATCTTTAAACTCTATCGTAAACGGGCCGCAGAAGTTTGCTTGGAAGTTGGTACCGAAAAAAGTGTGCATACATATTGTTAATTATTTTGTAGATTACACTTTTCTACTCGTACAAAATTTTACCTTATGAAATTTTCCTGAGTTTTTTACTTTTACAAATTTAATCTTTTATCGGTTTTATGTGTCAGCATTTATTAGATTTTATTCCACAGCTTTTCTATTTTATATGAGGGCACAAGTTTGGCATAGTATTGTTACATATAAGAAAAGTTAAAATTCTATATCACGGAGAAGAGACTTAAACAATTTGCAGTATTTTTGACATGACAGCATAAACTGAATATGTATTTCATATTAATGAAAATTGATAACTTACTCCGCGAAAACTACTAATTATGACTTCTTAAAAGTGCAAGTGTGTAAAATAAAACTATTTGCCAAAATTATGTGGTTAATGGGCGACAATGGTAAATCGAGAAAAGAAATTATCTGAAGTTTAAGACCCCGATGATCTGACGAGAATCAAAAAATCATAATGATAATTAATCATAATTGATTTAATATTTAAACCACAATAAATGGATTTATCCTGATAAACCATTTGCTAAACGACCAACTTTGTCAAGTCTAATTGTGAGATGATTCATCACAGGTGCACATAATCACAAAAAAAAAAAACTCCATCTATAATTCTTCTCAAGAAAAATTTATCACCTCGTTCTTGAAAGAACAAGACGATGACGCCTAAGACCACGATTCCGGTGTTAATTCCCTCGTGGAGACGGCAGTAAAGAGCGCACGAGTGAAGATATCTCCGTACACAGACGGTCGTTGCTTCGCCAGACGGTCTATTTGCACATAATGCTTCCTAGTCTATTCTTGAGGTCGAGTTTAATATCCGAAGTCATGCACACGGTCTCCTGTTACTCCAAGTTGCTTGCACTTATGCATGCATCGTTACCGTCTGACTAATTGACAGGTCAGTGTTATTGTCTTGCGTAGTAGGCATGACGCATGTCAAATCAAGCTGTGGTGACTACTATCGTCGATGCGTTTATCGCTCCTCTTCTTT